>RCUC01122237.1:0-14430 GCA_003697995.1 Taxidea taxus jeffersonii | reverse complement strand
CTAAATGATAGTAGCAAGTATAAGCAATCAACTTTCTGAGTACAGGGTAGGGAAAGATTTTTTTTTAAAGAAAATCAAGATATAATTGACATGTAACACTGTATTCATTTTAGGTATATAACATTGATTTGACATATGTAAATATTATGAAATGGTGAACAGTAAGTTTCCATCACTATAAATCATTAGATTTTTTTTCTTTTGATGAAAAAGTTTAAGATCTCCCTTCTTAGCAAATTTCAAATTTATGAACAGTAGTATTAGCTGTAGTCACCATGCTGTACATTACATCCCCAGGACCTATTTATCTTGTAACAGGAAGTTTGTATCTTTTGATCCTCTTCACCCATTTTGTGCTCCTGGCCCCTACATCTGCCAACCACAAATCTGTTTTCTGCTTTGAGTTTTTGTTTTTTTAGTTTCCAGATATAAGTAACAACATACAGTATTTGTCTTTCTCTTTCTGACTTAGTTCACATAGTATAATGCCCTCAGGATTCATCCATGTTGTCACAAATGACAGGATATCCTTTTCCTTTTTTTTTTATCACTGAATAATATTCCATTGTATATATTTGCCAGTGACATTGTGTTTGTCCATTCATCTCCACTGATGGATGCTGAAGTTGTTTCTGTACCTTGGCTATCATGAATAATACTGCAGTGAGCATGGGAGATCCAACATGTCTGTGATTGTGATTTTGTTTCCTTCGGATATATACCAAGAAGTGGGATTTCTGGGTTATGTTATACTCCTATTTGCAGTTTCTTGAGGAACCTTCATACTGTTTTATATATAAGTTGTACAGGTTTACATTTCCCTCAAGAGTGTACAAGGCTCCATTTTCCCCAGGTGCTGGCCTGCATTTGGTATCTTCTGTCTTTCTGAAAGCAGACATCCTAAGAGGTATGATGTGATATCTCATTCTGGTTTTGTTTTGCATTTCCTTATAAGTAATGATGTTGAGCACCCTTTTTATGTGCTTGTTGACCATTTGTACATCTTCTTTGGAAAACTTCTATTCAAGATCTTTGCCCATTTGTAGTTGCATGTTTGGGGTTTTTTTGTTTGTTTATTGTTATTTGTTTTATGAGTTTCTTCCATATTTTGGGTATTAACTCCTTATCAGGTAAGTGGTTGGCAAATATTTCCTCCTATTTCGTAGGTTGCCTATTCATCTTACCGATAGTTTTCTTTGCTGTGCAGAAACTTTTTAGTTTGCTGTAGGCTGATGACATTGTTTTTCTGTATCTTCTTTTATTTTTTTTAACTGCTATTTTTGAAACAAAATTTCTCTATTCCTTGTTCATTGTTAAAAATTTAAAAACATAGAAACCTTAAAGGAGGGGCACCTGGCTGGCTCAGTGGGTTAAACCTCTGCCTTAGGCTCAGGTCATGATCTCAGGGTCCTGGGATGGAGCCCTGCATCAGGCTCTCTGCTCAGCAGGGAGCCTGCTTCCTCCCCTCTCTCTCTGCCTGCCTCTCTGCCTACTTGTGATCTCTGTCTGTCAAATAAATAAAATCTTAAAAAAAAAAAAAAAAAGAAACCTTAAAGGAGCCAGTATTGGTAAGATTATACTTTAAAAACTAAAAAGATACAATGAGCAACCATCCTGAAGTGGTCTTCTCCCCTACTCCTCTATTATGGCTTTCTTGGCAAAACATCCAAGTAGGGACATCATCCCTCTACTCCCCACACAGATGGCTGCTCTCAATAGTCTTCAGTGTCTCACATCTTGAATTGCTTTGGCTGTCATTTCAACCCCAACTTTTTGAATGTTCTAAACAGACTCTCAACTCTACACCACCTGCAGAAACTTCACAAAGATTACTATCTAATTATTATTTTCCTTGACCTTTCTGCAACATTTGACACTTTCATTGTCCCTCTTCTTTGCCATCATACTTGACTCCTAGTCCCATCTGCCTTCTCTTCTGGTTCTCTCCCTAAGCCCTCACTCTTTCTGATCCTTTTCTCTTTCTTCAGGTCCTCTCATTCACAGGACTTCAGATTTTTGGTCAACGTACTAATAAAATAATTCTGAAAATTATGTTACCCCCCACATATTTTTAAGTTGATAGGTAAATTTTTAATAAGATTAGGGGTCATAAATAATATGATATCTGAAACAGTGGTTGTTATACATATGCCTCATATGCCTTAAATACATTTTTGCAAAAACTAGAGAGCTGCATCTTCATTTTGTGGAAGATGTGCACTGTATAATTTAATTGGCAAATAGTTTTTTCACTTTCAAACTGAGCAGTCAGAAAACTGGCTTTGTGTTCTAACTCAAGTAAATGTGTCAATACCTGTCTTTGTGATAACCATATTCCTTCTAAATTCCAAGTCTTAGAGAGGGCAAAAGAGAGAAAAGAGAATTAAAAAAAAAAAAAAGAAAGAAAGAAAAGATGTGACATGAGGTCTTGCCTCAACTTTGCCACTTGGAAGAAGCTTCTTATAGAAGCTCTGCAGTCTCAATTTTTCCCTTTTCATGGTGGAGTGGGGGGTGCTCCAGAGGTGTTTACACCTGGTGGAAATAAACAAGAGTAAAATTCTGAGTATTGGGATGTATGGATGGACAATGGGCAGATAAGAAATATGCTCTCCTATTGTAAAATGGGCAGTTGTGAAAAGGAAATTTGGGAAAGGAGAACCTGCAGACAGGGAATTGTCAGGCAGATCAGTTTTAGGAAAGAGTTTGTATAATAGCTGGGAATTTATAAATTGATTGCCTTGAAACTGTCAGTCTGCCCCATTACACCTTTAAACATCTTCAGGTGTATGCATGTCTTCATTTGAATGGGCTATTCTAAAAAAAAAATAGTTACTTGGTATATTCTATTTTTACTCCTGCAGACTTTATTCATTCTCATAAATCCAATGATCACCTCTAGGTGGATGGCTCAGAAACCTATTAATCTCTTCTCTCCTTTACAAGCACCAACCAGATGTTTCTATTTGAAGATCTCACATTCAACTGGAGATCAATTCCTAGTCAGCATGACAGTGAAACATACTCTAAAGTTTTTCTTTCTTCAAGTACCCCCAGCCTAAGATAAAATTCAACTCTGTCACCAACAACCTAGTTGTCTCGATCTGAGCGTGCAGTGGGTGAAGGTGAAACCCCAGTCTTCTTCAGGCCCTTCTGTTTCTGCCCAACCTCCGGGTGATTCAATGAGCCTCATGCAGATTCCAAGCGATCATTACCTTTTGTGTGAGAAAGGAACAGAAATAAAAGTATGTGGATACAAATATATGTGTATATAGATAGATAAGTAGATAGGTAGTTGGATATAGAAAAACAGACATATCTGCTGATATCTTCAGTAAGAAACTGCAAGGCAAACCAGACATTAGTGAAAATATTGGTTAGGGATGGAGATAGAAGCATAAACAGTGTTAAATGAGCAGAAGTAGAAGCAAGACTTCTTGGAGTATGCTTTTATGTAAATCATGAGTCATGTAAATGTTTTACACATTCAGAAAAAGCATTCCCTAAAATTGAAAATATTTTAAAATGAAACATATTAAGTGTATATCAAAATTTAACATACCCCTACAGAAGAAAGAATTACTTTAGATGTCTGGAATATGGTATTCTTGCTGAAAACCCTAGGAAGACTATATTCTTGGGAGAAAAAGAGCTTCAAACTCAGTGGTGTTATTGTTAATAGTAACATTGGTATTGTTATTTGGAAATCACTTTATGTATAGTACAGAGCTAAAGCAAATAAATGATTATGTTACTATTAAAATAAAATTCTCATTTTAAGAAATGAGTATAAAATCAAAAGAAGTAAAGAAAACCCTGTAAGCCAAATTGGAATTGACAAATGTAAATTTAAACTCTTGATTTTAGAGTATGTGCTGACAAAGGAAGCACTAAACTCTTAAACTCTTGATTTAAAAAAAAAAAATGTATCTCCTACCTCTATTGTCTGAATGAACCTGCATTTAAAAAAAAAATAATGACTATAACTGATGAATACACTTGAAACATAAAAATTCATGAGACCAAAATGGTATTTTCAAAAAATTAAATATATAAATAAAAACTTCTTTGCCCACATTGGAAATGACTGTTCCACAAAATCCTAATTCTGAAAATCAGTAATTATAGGGAGTATCTTAATTTACTCTTGTACTTCAAGGTAACAAAATAACCCCAGTTGATGAAGATATTTTTCCAGTTTTATTGAGGTATAATTAATATACAGCAGTGTATAAGCTTAAGGTGCACAGTATAATGATTTGACATACAAATTTCGTAAATGATTACCACAATAAGTTCAACTAACATCCATCATCTCACCTAGATACAAAATAAAAGAAAGAGAAAAGAACACTTTTTTTTTCTTTTCTGATGAGAACTCTTAGAATTTGTCAATTCTGTTGAGTTTCATAATAGGTGACCCTTGAATAACATGGCTTTGAAATGTGTAGATCCAATTATATGCAGGGGATTTTGGGGGGCAAATATAATACAGTACTATAAATGTGTTTTCTCTTCCATATGATTTTCTTAATAACATTGTCTTATCTCTAATTGATTTTATGTAAGAATATAGGTTGCAATACATATAACCCACAAGACATGTGCTGATTGACTGTGTTATCAGTAGAGCTTTTGGTCAACAGCAGTCTGTCAGCAGTTAAGTTTTGGGGAAGTCAAAAGTTGTACACAATTTTTTAGCTGCATGGGAAAGGGGCCATGGCCTCTAAACTTCACTGTGTGCACCAACGGTGTATCGCACAGCAGTGTTAGCTGTAGTGATCGTGGTGTACCTTACATTCCTAGTACTTACTTACAACCAGAAGTCTGTACCTTTGACTATCCTCATCGAATTTCTCCTCCCTCCCACCCCCTACCCACTGTCTCTGATGCTGAGGAAATATTTTTATAGGAGAAGGCCAACTAATAAATACAGAAAGAAAGGATAGGACGAGGAAATCACCATTCTGCAACTACATATGAAGATATTAAGAATCATCAGGGTGGGTGAAATCATTAGGCAAATGGCTGCTGGACAGATTTTCCTGTGGGTTACCCCACAGATGACCTGCCAATAACATGCAAGGTTGGGGTAGAGGAGGTGCACTTTTACAATGGGGAGATCTGGCTGACATCACCTTAACACAGAGAAAAACTATCTGGAATACCTGGTGGGATGCCGAGTGTTCTCCGTGATGGATTCTTTTTTTTTAAGATTATTTATTTATTTATTTATTTATCTATTTATTTGACAGACAGAGATCACAAGTAGGCAGAGAGTCAGGCAGAGAGAAAGAGAAACAAGTTCCCCTCTGAGCAGAGCCCAACGTGGGCTCGATCCCAGGACCCTGGGATCATGACCTGAGACAAAGGCAGAGGTTTTAACCCACTGAGCCACACAGGTGCCCCTCCGTGATGGATTCTTAACTAAGAAATGTTCAAGGGAAACCTTAGTCTGGATTTCTAACTTCAAGTTCAAGTGAAGTGCAGAGGACAAAGGAACAAATTAAATGAAACCACCAGGAAAAAGTAAAATAAATTCAGAAAATGAACATTTTATAATACATCTAGCCTGGTTTCTTCAAAAAGCCAAAGAGAGTAAGTAGCGATTCTTGCAGCTTAATTGAGTTAGGAGTCCTAACAAAATGCCTTCTGTTGTCTCTGATTGAAGATATCAGTTTGAACAAATGAGCTTTATAATGTGGGAAAATGTGAATGTGAACTAGGTATTAAGGAATTATTGTTTATTTTTAAAAACATGGTAGTACTGAGTATTTTAGCTGTATATGAGAATCCCCTCATTGTAAGAGATACATGCTGCGCTAATATTCAAGGATAGCATGTTACAGTGTTTCTAACAAACTTTTAAATGGCAAAGGAAGGGAATATGTGAAAACAGTTGCTGGATTTGGTGGTGGATGTATGGGTACTGTATCCTTCTTGCCACAATTCTGTATACTTGAATTTTTTTTCACGGTATGTTAAACAAAAATCACCTCCAAGCTTCCAGCCTTTCATTGCTGCTCCACATTGAGGACCTGGAAGCCCTATGCCTCTATCTTCTCCAGGGCTTTGCTGCTTCCCTAGTGGCTGGAGATCCTGGGTCGTAGGCACCCCCATTGAACCATCTGAGCCAGGTATGCTCTTTGCATCCCTGACCTCCCCCATACTGAGTTACGTATGAATATGGAAGCAGGGATTGGATGGAAAAGTATGGGGAGATCAGTTTGGCAGAGTGGGTTCAGGACTTCTCAAATGCAGCAGATCACTTCCCACCCACAGAGACACTCACAGACTGTTTTCCAGGGCAGGACACTGGGAGCAGAGCCTAGGAAGCCTGTACCTGTGTGAAGATCCCTGGCCAGGGGCTGAGAGAAGCACCCTGCCTCTGCCCAGCCCTCAGCTGCTAAGCTGCAGCTCCCCTCCCTCATGTTCCAAGTCCTGAGCATTTTCTCCACTGGCTGGTGGTTATAACCTCCTAGATGCCTCTCCTGCCTCTTCCTCTCTCTTCCCACTTTCCCAAGTCAAAAAGAAACCAAAAAGGCACACAAAAACAGTGCTTTTGTGCTCAATCTTCCTCCTTAGTAGTTTGATTCATTTTTGTTCAACTTTTTGTTCAACATTCAATGTTCAATCTTTGTTCAACATTTTTCAGTAAACCAGAGGCTGGAGAGAGGATCTCTCCACGGAGCCTTGGATTAAATTTCTGTCCATTCCTCTCACCTTTGCTAATGCTTTGTCTTGCCCCTTTCTTTCTTCTGAATCTTAAGTAGTAACTAACACTATTGACCTCTTACTGTGTGTCAAAAACATGCTTCTAGCACATTCTATGCCTTGGCTGATTGAATCACAACCTAATAAAATAATCTACATGTTATGGAAGAGGAAACTGAGGCACAGCGAGGCTCAGTAATTTATGCAAGATCAAACCTAAGATCTGTCTACTCTTCTCAGTAGTTTTATATTTATGCATTGGTTTATCCGGAAAATAATTGAGTTCCTACTCTGTGCCATGTATTATTGTAGACACCGGTAGAGCACTGAAGAAAGCAGGGTACCTATCTTCACAGAGCTTTCATACCTCTGTCAAAGAAAAATAATAACCAAATAGTTAGAATATATAAAGCAAGGTATGCATCAGAAATGTTGACCAGATGGTAGTAACAGGAGGGGGGACAGAAGGGCCTCTTTGAGGAGCTGCACCCTGTCACTAAAAAATGTATTTTTATCTGTATTTTTCAGTAGGTAATCTGTTTTCTTACTTCAAACATTAAAACCTATAAAACAATCAGCTTTTCTTCCTAGAAATGTGATGCTTTATGCAAATTTAAGGCTATAAAATTATTTTTTTTCCTTCCCTTTTGTCTCCAAGGCAACATACGTTACTCTACCATATGCTGTCCTACTTGCTTTTCACAATATTTATTTTGGAGATCTTACCACATCCATACTTCAGAAGCCTCACTTTGTTTTTACAGTTGCCTACTTTCTCCTCAATATGAATGTACCATTGTTTATTTAATCAGTCCCCCTACTGGAGGTACTTAGGTTTGTTCTAGTCTCTGGTTGTTAGAAACAATGCTGCAGTAAATAACCCTATTCACCAAGAGTTGGCAAACCGTTTCTACAAAGGGCCAGATAGTAAATATTTTAGGCTGTGTAGGCCATATGGACTCCGTCACAGCTATTCAACTCTGCTGTTACAGCATAAAGGGGACCCAAGACAATGTGTAAGCAAACAGGTGTGGCTGTTTTACAATAAAACCTTATTTGCAAAAGCAGATATTGGACTAAATGTGGCCATTGGGCTGCTTTATTTGCTGATGCCTGTTATTCATCATTTTATATGCTGGATTGTCTCCACAGGATAAATTCCTAGAAGTAAGAATGTCCAAGAATTTCTAATTGTGATAGATTCTACCAGATTACCTTTCACTGAAATTGTACCCATTTTGCTTTCCCACCAGCAGTATACCAGAGTACCTGTTTCTTCAACACTTGACCAATTTAGTATGTTCACATAAACCTTGAGGATTTTGCTCAATTCCATAGGTAGGAAATGTCAGTATAGTTTTGATTTCAGTCTCTCTTCTTAGGAATGCAGATGAGCCAATAGAAGAACCATTTGCTTTCTATTGCCTAATGGATCTTTTTTTTTTTAAGATTTTATTTATTTATGATAGAGCAAGAGAGGAAACGCAAGAAGGGAGGAAGCTGGAGAAGGAGAAGCAGGTGCCCTGCTAAGCAGGGAGCCCAACATGGGGCTTGATCTCAGGATACTGGGATCATGACCCAACCCCAAGGCAGGCGCTCAACAACTGAGCCACCCTGGCACCCCCCAATGGGTCTTTTTTTTTAATCTTTTTTTTTAAAGATTTTATATATTTATTTGACAGAGATAGAAACTACACAAGCAGGGGGAGTGGCAGACAGAGAGAGAGAAGGAGAAGCAGACCCCCACCAAGCAGGGAGTCTGATGCGGGGCTCAATCCCAGGACCCTGGGACTGTGACCTGAGCCTAAGGCAGATGTTCAATGACCGAGCCACCCACACGCCCCCCCCCATGGGTCTTTTTAACATCAACTTCTATAAGCTCTTAATTTAATGGGAAGATAAATCTTTTTGTGTGGTATGTTGGAGATAATTTTTCCAGTTTGTTATTTATCTTTAGACTTGACCTAATTTTTTTTAACAAAAAGGTTTTGTTTGTATAGAATTGCATTAGTGGATCTATTATTTTGTGGATCCTGCATTTTGTATAATAGTGAAAAGATCTACCACACCCAAGGCTATAATGAATTCTCTCATATTGTTGTTGGATTTCATATTTTGTATTTCAAACTTGAATCTATTTGGAATTAAGCCAGGTATAAAATAAGGATCCATTTTATTTCTTTCCAAACATTAGCAAGTTGACTCTGTGGCATTTAGTAAATACTTTACCAAAATAGTGATTTGGTAGAGTATTTCACTTGAAATACTCTAGTATTTGAAATACTCTAGTGATTTCACTTGACATCTTCATGGTATATTAAAATGCTATATATGTTGGGTCTTTTTCTGGAACGTTATGTTCCACTGATTTACCTTAACATTCATGTACCAGGATCATGTTTTTTTTTCTTTTCTTTTTTTTTTTTTTATTATTTAAGCTTTATTTAAACATATAATATAACCCCACCACCCTCTCCCAACCCCTCTCCCCCCCCCCCCCCTCAGTTTGTTTTATGACATTAAGAGTCTCTTTTGGTTTGTCTCCCTCCCGATCCCATCTTGTTTCATTTTTACTTTTCCTACCACCTTAACTCCCACCCCCGTTGCATCTCCACTTCCTCATATCAGGGAGATCATGTGATAGTTGTCTTTCTCCAGTTGACTTGTTGTTTTAATTACTAAAGCTTTATGGTATGGTTTAGTATCTGGTAAGGCTAATCCCCCCAGTCCTGCCACTTGTCTTTATTTTTAAGGTTTTCCTTGATAATCTTGCTAATTTCTTATAAGCTCTTTAGAATCTTCTTGCCTAGTTTTTTTTTTACTTTATTTGGATTAATTTGTAATTTAATCTAAGGAGAATTGACAGATTTAAGATATATTGTATCCTCCTCTCCGTGAACATGGTACAGATTTCCATTTGTTCAAGAGTTTTCTTCATACAAGTCTTGCACATTTCTTATTTGTTCTCAGGTGGGTTAACTTTTTGTTATTATTGCTTTTTTTTTAAAAAAAATGTATATATATATTTTTTTAGAGAGAGAGAGCACAGGCAGACAGAGTGGCAGGCAGAGGCAGAGGGAGAAGCAGGCTCCCCGCCAAGCAAGGAGCCCGATGCGGGACTCGATCCCAGGACGTCGGGACCACAACCTGAGCCCAAGGCAGCTGCTCAACCAACTGAGCCACCCAGGCGTCCCTGCTTTTTAAGATCTTTTCTTCCATCTCATTTTCTGACTGCTGTTGATTTTTGTGTATCAATTTCTTTACCCTGCTACTGAATTCTACTCTTCATAAGTGATTCTTTTAAAATTTATTTTCTAGGATTTTCCGGGAATACTCACATCATTTGGAGATCATGGTATTTTTAGTTCTTTTCCATTTTAATACCTATAATCTTCTTTAATTACAAAGTTCAGTCCTTCTGGTAGAGTGGTAATAGTGGTAAAGATGAGCATCCCTGCTGTTTCCTACCTGGAGTTCTAGAGCTTCTAGTGTTTCCCCATAAAACACAATGCTAGCTTTTGAAGTAAGAGTTGTATTTTATCATTGTAGATAAATACCTATTGATTTTTAATTTGATTGTTTTTATTAAAAATAGACGCTGACTTTGTGAAATGCTTTTTAAGCACTTGTGAAAATGATGATGTTCTCTTGATGTCTATCGATATATATCATTAATATTGCATTATGTGTCTTGCTTAGTGATATTGATTTCTCAATATGGCAGCATTCTTGCATTCATGGAATAAATTTTACTTCATCGTGATGTAATATTCTGTTACTATGCTGCTAGGTTTTGTTTCCTAATATCTTATTTTAAACTTTCCATAAATATTCATGAGACTATCTGTACTTTTTTATTTGTTTGTTTGCATAACCTTTGTCAGGTCTTGATGTCAATGTTATGGTTGCTTTATAACAATAAATTCTGCATTTGTATTCTATGATCTGAATCAGCCTAATAGCACTGGAATTATTTTAACTTTGATAGCTTCACAGACTTGCCCTGTGAAACCATCTAGGACTGATGTCTTTTTAGGGGGGCAGTTCTTTGACAATTTCCTACACTACTTCTATAGAAATTGATCTGCTTAAGCTGCTGAATTTTTCTAGGGTCAACCTTAGAAGAGTATCCATCTCATTTTATTTATGTGGAATAAAGAAGTCTCTAATTATCCTTTGAATTTCCTCCGTGGTTATTTTGTGTAAGCAGATTTTCTATCTTTTAGGCTCTGTTTTTGAGGGAAAGGGGAGAGTGTGGGCTAGTTAACAGTTACTCTGTTCTATTAGTTTTTAAATAGATTTATTTTCCTTCTTCGTTTATTGACATATTTAAGAATATGAATTTGCCTCTGGGTATTTTAGTTCAGAGTTACCCACCCCAGAGCTATGGACATTTGGAGCCAGGTACTTATTTGTGGTAGGAGGGCTTTCTCACATATCTTGTTTAGCAACATCCCTGATCTCTGTCTACTGGAGGCCATTTGCATCCTCATCCCCAGCAATGCATCAGAAATATCCTTAGATATTGCCAAGGTCCCCTTGTTGGGGGCAAATTTGTCGCAGTTGAAAACCACCATATTAGCTGTATACACCCTAAGTTTGTTCACTATATTCAAAAATTTAGATTTGTATTTTTATGTGACCCAATTGTTATTTAAGATAATTTTAAAACAGAAATTCTGAGTGACTCTGGTTGTTTCTGGTGGATCTTACAAATAATTTGAAGTTCTTCTCCCTAATTTTACTGAAATTGAAGTCCAAGTTTGTGGTTTTATGACCCATTTTCCTTTCAGATGATTTGCTAGATTACAAAGAAGAAACGCTAAACTGATAGAGTCATTGCTGTAGGAAGTTCCTCAGAGTTAATATTTACTCAACACAATATATTCTAAGACTTTGAAAGCATCTTATGTGGACTATTTCATTTAATTCTTGCAATAATCCTGCCTGACCCATAATATCTCCAGATTCTAGATGGGAGAAGTCTCAAAATAACTTGCCAAAAATTTCTTAGCAGATTAGTGGAGTACAAATATGTCTTTAGAAGTCCTCTAGTTCATGGAAACAGCTCTGTTTTGTGGGGGCAGGTGGAGTATAAAGTGGGCAAGGGAAGCGTTAGGTGAAACTCCCTGCTAACTTGTTGTTCCAGAGTGGCTTGTGTCTGAAGCATGGAAACAAATTTAAGTTGTAATTCTTCCTGCCTCCTGTGGAATTGGCTTTCCTGGGTGGGGCAGAAAAGCACCCAAGAGTAGCATATTTGAAATGTAAAACAGCTTTCCACTCCTGTTTGTGTGCCTACCTTTGTGAGGACCCTGGAACATCCCAGGAGAAGATGTGCCTGGGGTCACAGCAACAGCCAAAGTCCCTAGGAAGGACCTAGTTAATACCCATGCATGGAAAGAGATCCAGTGCATTCTGTCTTGGTGTGCTAAATACCCTTTGTTTATGCAGCTTGAGTTTGATAAATACGTTTAGAAGCTTAATAACTTTACCTGCTTCTTGTGTTTTAAGAGCCATGTTTTGGAATAGCTCTAATAAACTTCACTTGTGTCTTTGTGTTGCGTTAGTGGCTTTGGTGGGAAGCTAAAACGAAATCTAGCCAGATTTCTTTTAGCTGGCTTTTATTTTATTTTTTTTCCTGGCTTTTAATTTCCCACTTGCAATACCCACAAATTTTCCAATAAAGTAATTTTTCACGATTAATGAGCTTTGAGTAACCAGTTTTTTCAAATGTTCTTTAAAAATGGTGAAATGGGACCTCCTAAAATGTCAGTATTAATACAGAATGACAGAACAGGGTTCTCTACTCACAAGAAAATGTTTTTTTAAAAGATTTATGTTTTTAAATGTCTTAAAGGGGCTTATGTCGATTCACAGATAAAATTCCAATCAAATGAGATTTTTTTCATTAATTTTTTTAGACTTTATTTATTTGACAGAGAGAGGGAGAGGGAGAAGGAGCACATGTGCACAAGGAGCAGCAGGCAGAGGGAGAGGGAGAAGCAGGGACAGATGCTTTACCAACTGAGCCACCCAGGTGTCCCCAGTGGGATTTCATCATGGAGTCTGTGATGAAAACTTTAAAGCATCTCAGTGTTACTGAAAAACCCAAATTCAGCTGCCACACTCTGGAAAAGCTAACACTCAAGAGACAAGTTGTGATTGAGAAGGAATATGAGCTTTATTCAGGAGGCTGGCCACCTGGGGAGAAAGTGGACTCATCCAAAAACAACTCTGAGGGTTCTGCCTGGCCCAGAGATTTTTTTCTTTTTAATATTTATTTACTTATTTGACAGAGATCACAAGCAGGCAGAGAGGCAGGCAGAGAGGGGGGAAGCAGGCTCCCTGCTGAGCAGAGAGCCGGATGCGGGGCTTGATCCCAGGACCCTGAGATCATGACCTGAGCCGAAGGCAGATGCCTAACCCGCTGAGCCACCCAGGTGCCCCTGGCCCCGAGAGTTTTAATGGAAGTTTAGGGAAGTTAATCAGTGAAGGAGGAGCTCCATGTAACACTTCTTGATCGCATGCAGACTCCATGGGGCCAGCTGTAGACTCTTACATCATGGTGCTCGGAGGTTGTAGATTGGATCCCCAGTGCGAAGTTGCACAAGAGGGTTTGGCTCCAAGTCATCGAAGAAACTGCATGATCTATAGATATACAAAGAAAGGCTTAGTTCATCCATCCCACAGGTTAAAGGTGCTTGCGAAAACTTAGAGGACTACTAAGCTGGCCAGAGGAGGGTAGAGACAGCAGCTCCATCAACTCAAAAGGTCTGTATAGCATCAAGGAAAAACGTCCTCACTATTACCTTTTTCAAGCATGCACTTGAAGAAATGGGTCTTAAAAGGAAATTCAGAAGCATACGTATGGAGGATAAGCCAACTGCAAGGATTCAAAGGGAAAGAGAGGAAAATGTTCTTCAAAAAAATTTTTTTGGAGATGTCACTGACAGGTTTTTCCACTTCTAAGAAACTTGTTTTTCTTTGTGTTGCCTTTACTTAATAATTTTGCTATCTTTACATTTTAAGTAATTGACTTTAGAAAATAATTGCACCTTTGAAGATAGATTCAAATGTGGGATTATTCCTCAGGTTTTAGCTGCACGTGCTGACTTGGTAGATATGACTTAAAGGGACCTCTGCATTTGGAACAACCGGAAAAGCTTTATAGCCTTGATTGGCATTATCCTATTGTACCAGGAGAGGGAGCTCTAAGCCCACTGCAGTAAATAAACACTTGCCCTTTATGCAACAATGAGTGGGGTGGGGAAGTTAGCTCTCAAACATTGTTATTACCCTATCCAGAAAACAGGTAGATGGAAAGTTAAGTAGGTCGAGAAATATACTGATGAAAGAATAAAGGTCATGATCAAATACTTTGAAAAACATTTAAACTTTCATCGAAGATTACTGGCAGGATTTGCTAGTTTTACTCATTTTTAAAATGCCAG
The DNA here is from genome assembly GCA_003697995.1 of Taxidea taxus jeffersonii. Lineage (NCBI taxonomy): Eukaryota > Metazoa > Chordata > Mammalia > Carnivora > Mustelidae > Taxidea > Taxidea taxus. The sequence continues at coordinate 268 of RCUC01122237.1, read as the reverse complement.
TATGTCAAAATGAACATAAAGTCTTGATTTGCATTTTCCTGATTATTAATGATTTTTAAAATTTTGTTTATTGGATATAAGTATAGATAAAAGATACGTAACATATTTAATGTTTAACTTTAAATCCTAAGATTAGTTTTTATATGGTTTAAGTTAACTTTCAGAGCTAGATATTAAATTTAAATTTCTAACTAATATCTCAAAAAAAAAATCTTTCCCTTCCCTGTACTCAGAAAGTTGATTGCTTATACTTGCTACTATCATTTAG
>RCUC01122236.1:0-14243 GCA_003697995.1 Taxidea taxus jeffersonii | reverse complement strand
TTATAAGCCCAGAGAGTCTCCACAAGTCATATATTCTTCAACTAAAATCATCTTGACTCAGCACCACTTGAGCCGTCTTTTCTCTGATATTAAAAGACCCTCACCACCCCCTTTGTAACCCGTCTGCAGTCCCCGCCAAGGGTACTGGACGGAAAGGGTTTCCCAATCTTAGGTTTTTATTATCAGTTCCCAAACTGGCATATTTGCTTCTACCTTCTGGTTTCAATTTTCTATTTTGGTTATGTTTTCTCAGTCTTATTGAATACATGTCCTTTGTTATAATGAATCTTGAACTATTTTAGAAAGAGAAGGGACAGAGTAAAATATATAAATAAAATAAATAAATGGGCTTCAGGGACCCAGTCATCTCAGGCCAGCCTAAGACTCTTGCCTACTGAGCTAACCAGTCCTTGACCCTCCCTTGAAAAGAGATCTCAAGTTGAGCCACTTCATACATCTCCCACCACCATCTTGTGCCTGTACTATTATAACCGTCTCCCTGCTGGCCTCCCTGTTTCTTCTCTGTCCCAAACATCAGGTACTATGACCTTTTGTTATTATTATCAAGCTGAAACTTACATAAAGTGAAATGCACAGAGCTTGAGCACATGAGTTCGGATCAGTTATCTAACTGTGTAAACATCACTCCAATTAAGATTATAGAATGTTCCCATCTCCCCCAGGAAGTGCCCTTGAGCCCCTTTTCAGAGTCCCCACCCCTACAGGCAACCACTGTTCTCGTGTTATCATCATCCATTAACTTTGCCTGTTCTTTAGTTTACATAAACTGAATCACAAAGAATGTATGTTTTTGCGTCTGCCTTCTTTCATGTAAATAAGGCATCTGTGTGGATTTGTGTGTCAGTAGTTCTTCCTCATGACTCAGTAGTTTTCCATCTATGAATATCTACAGTTTGTCCAATCTCTTACTGATGAACATTTGTGTTCTTTCCAGTCCGGGGCTATTAGGAGTAAAGCTGATACATACATTCATGTAAAAGTTTTTTTGTGGACATGTGGTCCCATTTCTCTTCTGGAAATTCCCAGGGGTGCAACTGCTGGGTTAAAGGGGAGGTTTGTGTTTAATATTGTAAGGAACCACCAAACAGTTTTTCAAGTGGCTATACCATTTACACTGCTATCGATAATATGGGAGACTTCTGGTTTCTCCACATCCTTGTCAGTTCTGTGCATCTTTTCCATTTTTAGCTATTCTGGAGGAATGCAATGTCACCACATTATGGTTTAAATATGCACCCGTCAGATGATTAAAGATGTGAGCACATCTGTCTACGCTTATTAGCCAGTTACATACGTCTATGAAGTGTCTGTTCAGGTCTTTTGCCCATTTTTTAGATTGGGTTGTTTGTCCTTTTATCTCTGAGCTCTAGGAATTCTTTATATATTCTGGGTACAAACCCTTCATATCTCGACACAGTTTTTTTTTCAGATAAGTGTATTGCCAATACTTTTTCCTAGTTTGTGGATTGCCTTTTTATTCTTTTAATGATGTCTTTTGATGAAAAACAGTTTTTGATTTTGACAAAGACCAATTATCAGTTTTTTTCTTTGACATGTTTAGCATTTTGGGGGGTCCTCTCTAAGAAACCTCTGCCCATCCTAGAGTCAGAAGGACATTCTCCTCTGTTCTTCTACAAACTTTGTAATTTTAGAACTTATGTTTAGGCACATAATACATCTCAAATTGTTTTTTTTTTAAGATTTTATTTATTTATTTGACAGACAGAGATCACAAGTAGTCAGAGAGGCAGGCAGAGAGAGAGGAGGAAGCAGGCCCCATGCAGAGCAAAGAGCCTGATGCGGGGCTTGATCCCAGGACCCTGGGATCATGACCTGAGCTGAAGGCAGATGCTTTAACCCACTGAGCCACTCAGGCACCCCTCAAATTATTTTTGCAAGTATTATGAGATAGGGATCAAGGTTAACTTTTTTCTATATATTTATCTGCTTGTTCCAGAACCATTCATTGAAAAGACTTTTTTTCCCACTGAGTTGCCTTGGCAACATTGTTAAAAAATCAATTGATCATATATGTATGGGTTTATTTCAGGACTCTCCATAATGTCCCATTCATCTATTTGTCTGTCCTTATGCCAAACTTGAGTAGCTTTATAGTAAGTCTTGGAATCAAGCAGTGAAAGTCCTCCAAATACATCCTTTTTCAGAACTGCTTTAACAATTCCAGATCTTTTGCATTTCCATATATGATTTTTGAGTCGACTTGTAAATTTTGATCAAGGCATGATATTTTAAAAATAAGCATCATGCTGTGCTTCCCCTCTCCTTTTCCTGCAACCCCACCCCACCACAGTGAAAGCTCTCCAATGGCTCCAGTTACTTTTGCAAGAAAATCCAAACTTCTAACCATGGCCTCCACACCATCTTTTCTTACTCTCTGCTGTTTCCTTATTCTCTGCTGATCCTCTGCTGGGGCCACATAGTAGGACACCTGAGCAGAGTGCTGAGAGAAGTCTGTAACAAAGATTAGATGTAGCTATTATACTTCTGGTCACCCCAAGGGCCTTGACCATTCCAGGAAAGTCCAATATCAGGAACAATGAAAGGTGACATTCCCATGGCTCTGTCTAAGGATATTTTTCTCCCTTCACAACATCAGTGTAGTATTTTGACAGTTTGGGATTTTCCAAATTCTTGCCTTAAATTTAATAGCTCTTCTCTTGGGAGCTCATGCTCGCTACCAAATTCCTAGCTGCTTTGGAAATTTTTTTGATTACTAGCGTAATCACATAATTTATCAATATTGACAACATGTAATGATCAATGTATCATACTGATGAGCACCTTAATGCATGAGCTTACCTTTAGGTTAATGGAAAGTGCATTATTTTACACTAATTTTAACATAAGAGGGTTTTCTACATATAAGATCATGTTATCAGTGAAGAGAGACAGTTTTACTTCTTTTCCAATTTACCATGTTTGATTTTTTAAGTGTTTTCCGTCATTTTATTATTCACTATGTTTGATTTTTATTGGCAGCACCAACAACCATCTGATGTACCATAAATTTAGTTGTTCATTATTTTATTGTCTGCCTCATCCAAAACTAATATATAAAGTCCATAAAAACAGGTTTGTTTGCCTACTTTGTTCACTGCCTCTTGACCAATGCCTGGCTCATTGTAGGTGTTTGATAAATGGTTGTAAAATGAATGAATCGTCTCACCTGGCACATAGAAAGGACTTAGCAAATTATAGTAAGTAATAATTATGGTTATTTTTAACCTAATATTTCACTGTAAGAATAATAACTAAACCTCAAAATAAGAAGTTTTCATTAAGCCAAATTGTTTACAGTAGAGTAAATGGAGAACACCAGGATCCTGGTTACCTCAGAGTCCATCCCTGCATGGATCCCAACTCACTCCCTGGCATGCTCTTTCAAGTAATTCCTGTGGCCATCATAGGTGATAAATCAGTTCAGTTGCCAATCTACACAGAGGAACTTCTGTAAACAGGCCACTCTGTCCTGTCCTGCCACTCTGCTCCAATCCTCCACGGCATCCCTTGTGGCCAGAGCTGGCCTGGCCAGAGTGCTGGCCAAGTGGCCAGGGCCCAAGTCTGTAGAGCTGGAGCTGGGACAGGGACTCCTGCCAAAGGCAGCATACAAGACTGAGAGCCAGGGGCAGCCTGTCACAGCCCGCTGGAAAAGCCTGGGTTCCAGTACAAACAGAAGCCAGAGGGCCAAGGGCAGAGCCAAGGCTAGGGTGTTAGAGCCAAGAGCTCAAAGTAGGTCGGGAACCAGTACTGGGATGGGGCAGGGGAGATTATGGTTATGGTTATGGTTATGGTTATGGTTATGGTTATGGTCATGGTCTTCAGGACCAAACAGGGCTGGCACTGGTTTGTGTGGGCAGCAGAACAGGCCTGGGTGAGATAAGCTGGAGTAAAACGGGGCTAGTGGCAGAGGAGACATCCTCACCTTCTTGGCACATTCTCTACTGAGCTCATTCTGTGCAATACACCCGTTCCCTTTTTTTAGAGTCTAGTTAGGAATATAACCATTTTTCCCATTCCCAAATGCCTTCTTATTTATTTATTTATCAGAGAAAAGGAGAGCACAAGCAGTGGGAGCAGCAGGCATAGGGAGAGGGAGAAGCAGACTCCCCACTGAGCCGGGAGCCTGATACAGGACTCCATCCCATGATCCCTGGGATCATGACCTCAGCCGAAGGCAGAGGCTTAACTGACTGAGCCACCCAGGTACCTCTCCCAAATACCTTCTAAGGTGAGTTGACCTCAGAGTCTTATTTCATTTTAGATAAGAGTACCCACCTGGTATTTTTTTAAATACAAAAACAAAAACCATCCCAAACTGAGACTAAAATTCTGATTGAAATAATAATTATAGTATAATAAATATAACATAAATGGAAAGACACATAAAGCCATAGTATAACAAATATAAGGCTCCTGCCAGTTCCCCTTCAAGCTGATCTGAAAATGGACATCCTGAGAAAACAGTGGATGATTTAGATCAGTGGTTCTCAAATTTTATGGTCTCTGGACCCCTTTACATTCTTCAGAATTATCAAAGATTCCAAAGCGTTGTGTTTATGCAGGCTATGTCCATAATTTACCACACCATAATTAAAACTGAGAATTTTAAAAGTTTCACGTTAAAAATAACAATACTATATCCATTATATATAAATAACATAATTCTTATGAAATATAACCATAATTTCCAAACCAAAAAACAATCAGTGAAAAGAATGACACTGTTTTACATTTTTACAAATTATTGTAGCATCTGGCTTAATGAAAGACTCTCACATCTGCTTCTGCACTCCTTCTGTTGCCATATGCTGTTTTAGTTGAAGTTTATGGTGAAAATCTGGTGTCATGCACACAAAGTTGGACATCTACTTTTCAGGTAGTACCTGAATGGATCTTGGGTACTTCCAGGGGTCCTCAGACCATACGTTGAGAACCACTAGTTTAGATAATGATGCTGCCATGCCCAGCACCACTGTGGATCATGGGGATGAGGACCATCAGAGTTCAGAGTGAGAGAAAAGATGATGGGGGGTGGGAGGTCATAGAATGGATGCTTCATTATTCAAATATCTACCCCCACTCCTCACTCCTGTTGGCCAGGAAGAGCCTGATCCCAACTGTCTTCCTCCTGGGAAAAAGAAATGTTGGGATGGAGCATTCCTACAAGTCAGCCCTGAACCATGATTGCCAGAGACCAAATGCTGAATGGGAACAATGTGGGGTAGACCGTACAGAGTACCAGGAAGGAAGGATAGTGGAGAACAGTACTCAAGCCAGGACAGGACGCACACTGGATCACCTGTGAAATTTAAATGCTGATGTCATTGGCCTGAGCCAAAACTCGGACAGCAGGAGTCTGGAAAGTTCTCCAGGCAATTCCAGTGTGTAGCCAGGGGTAAGAACCACCAAACTGAAGTGGACTCAGAAAGCAGGACCAGCTGGGTTTAAATCTGTGTTCCACTAGTTACATATACAACTCACTAGCTGTATAACCTCGGGCCAATTGCTGGTCTTCAATTTACAATCTGTAAAATTGGAATACCATTCTGGATGTTGTGGATATTAAATGAGATAATGCATCTAAAGTTCTTAGCGCTGTGACTGGCATAGGATACGTACTCCGTGAGTCTGAGCTGCTGTTATTGGTTATGGTGGTTTGGGTACAGGGGGGTCAGCCTCTGTTGGCTGCAGTCTCAGCGCTGCCACAGAGGACAATCTCCCACCTGGTCCTCTATCTCCCCATCTCTGGAAATGCAGGGAGTCCGTGACTTCCGCCATCCAGGATTTCCGCAGGGAAAGGAGAGGACGGTTGGCTGAAGGGCACAAATGTGATATCACTAGAAACAGGTGCAGGAAATGTCTGGGAGGTGCAAAGATGTTGTTCAACGTGTGTGTGTGCACGCACATGTGTGTATACTCTGTAGCCAGACTCAGATATTGTTTTTTCCTTTTGAAATTATTAGAACATCTCAAATCTATTGCAGATGGCAGAGGGGAAAATGCAGAGTGGAAATATTTTAATGGCTTATTCTTGGCCTGTGGACTGTCCATGGAGACCTGGAACGAATGAGGCTCACTCCTCATTTGTCCTCGAGAACATCATCATTACACATTACACACGGCCTTTTGCCTTGGAGTTCATCGGATCATCCACAAAAGCTAACGGCAACACGAAATGGGGGCCAGGGAAGGATGGAAAGATCTGGAATACTCTCTGAACAGGCAGTACGGCCATGACTCGATATTTTTATTAAGAGGCAGAATGAATCATATAACACTTCTTCTAGAATTACTGGATGTGGACAGCTCCTCCAGCTGTTTACAGAGTGGAATTTGAGAGCCTTCAAACACAGATGTGCTGCCGAGTTTCACGACATCCACCCAAAGAGACGAGCCTGCTGCCCTGATGACCAACTCATTTAATTTCCTTCAGGTTCATTGGCTTTTGTGAGTTCACACAGAGAGAACAGCCAAAGAGGCTGAAGTAACTGACGGAAATGAACTGAAGGGACTGTCTAGGGCCGGTCCTGCGGCCGCTTGCAGGAACTATACTTAATCATCCAGGGCGGGGTCGTCCAAGCTGCCTAAGACCACGAAGGGAGCCACAAAAATGGGAAGCTAATTGGATCCAGGGACCAACAGCTTCATCAGGAGCAAGATTACACAGGCTAATCCTTCAGACTCAGTGCGATAAGCAGCAATTAGTAAACTTCATTAAAGGATCAACCCTCATCTGGGTCTTGAATATTGACATTAAGTTAAATCATGGACATATTGGACTGATTAAGAGAACAGAAGACTGACCACGTGTCAAGATTTCACCTTCCAACCAGCCCCAGGCCAGATGTACTGGAGGCCAGACTCATAAAGTGTCTGAAACCAAAGAGGGTTGGGGTCTTTTGGGGGTTTTTTTCTTTCTTGCTTGTATTCACAGCTCTAAATGTTCCACTGAGAGGCAATTTACTAGCTTGAAATCCACTTTGCCAAACTGCTTGGTATGAAATGATTCTTCAGGCTTTGCAAGCACCCTTCCTTGCATGATGTGGATGTTTTCCTTCCTTGCTTGCCAGCTAAGTGTGCCTTTTGTCACCTTGGAGGTGGCCACAGTGCTTCAATAGGAGGGGCCAGAGCTCTGCCTTTTGACAAGAAGATGCTGAGTTCTGTCCTTGCCTCCTTGGTACAGCCAACCAAAAAGGTCAGGGGTGGGGCAGGGTGTGGCAGGGCAGGGATCTATTCTCGAAAATGGACCTAAGGCCCCCCACTGGCTCTGATCTACATTGCACAGAGAACTAAGCCTTCAGTGGCTCCCTGAATGGAGAAGACCCCTAATGCTTCAGTCCTCGGACTCCCCCTCCAGACTGTGGTGGGCAGGAAGAGGGCCAGGCTCCATCTCTCAGCCATCCACAAGCTGAAGCTTCTCCCCAGTTCAAGCCCCTCTCCTAGGGCTCTCACCAGGAATTCTGTTCTGTTTCATTGTGTTGAATGTAACGTGTTCAGTTTAAGGAAGCCATGAAGCTGAATGAAATGGAAATTGACTTAAACTTGGCTAAAATAAATAGCTCCTAATGTTCATATCATGAAAGAGTTCTCTAATCACATACTCTTTCTTTCCTTCTTTCTTTTTAGTGAGGCTAAATTGACTAAAATAATTTAACTGAGTTTAGAATAGCAGTGTTTAGACAAAAAAGGCCCCTACATTTTTGGACCCATCTAAATGCTTTAAAAGCTTATAAAATCAGTTCATTACCTTTCTCAGATATTTGAATTTTATGCCCCAAATTACATTTGTTTTGTGAACATATATATCATTACTTCTGCTGATTCCCCTACCCCTTACCCTGTGATCTTGGGAGACATGAATACACCTATGGGCTAAGGGAAAAAGATGAATTAGGTTATCAGAGAGTGGGGCAAAAAAAGGGCCTGATGAAGGCATTCCCCCATACTGATGGCAATTTTCCCTAGGACAAAATAAATGGCTTCCACAAGTCACAAAAGCAAAAAAAAAAAAAAACAGAAATAAAATCTTCTTCTTTCTCTGTCTCTCTCTCTCACACTCATACACACATCACAGCAAAGTAACAATGAAACTTACCTGGTCCTGAATCGCACGTTTTAACACAGGTAGACCCATGACAAACTTCACTCTCTGAAATGTCAAAGCTCTTATTTCATCCAGATTTAAATCATACCTGTGAAGAACAAATACAAAATGGATGCCTAAACATTGATTTGAAGACCCTGAGTAGAGCCTTCGGACCAAGGTGTCTGATGAGATACGAAACAGACAGCTTTGTTACGTCTTTTCTCTCGTTTGATACTGTGTGTCAAAGAAGGTCTACTGTGTAACACAGACCCTGTGTCGAATATAGCAGGGTCAAAATGGAAGGAAAGAAAGAAGGATTTCCTGACAGGGTGACCTTAAGACAAAACTCCAACATCCCCTCTGCAAGAGCAAGATTTTCATGTTTCTGAGATGAAACTGATAAGTAGCATTTGGGGGGATGAGAGAGAAGGAGTGACTTGTGTGGTACTAGAGGTGGACTACAGTGGCCATGAGGAATATTGCCTAGAGTTTCCTTCCAGAGAAGCCACCAACAACCTCCAGGTGCTATACCTTAGAATTAACTGTGGCTTTCACCCCAGGTGACGTTACTGTTGGGCTGCTCCCAGCTGGTGATTGAGTAGGGCAAGCTTCTAGATTAGGGCCATTACTGTCCAGTAGGCAACTTGTGCCAGGAGACCCCCCCCCCCCAAAAAATGGCCCACTGAGGCTTTCTTACAACCTCACTGTGCCCTTTCTGCTCTCTCATTTCACAGAGTCAGACCTGCCTACACACATTTGGAAGTTTCTCCTGCCTCCTCCAGCTCTCTCCCATCATCCTTCACCGATTTGCATGCTCTACCCCGACCCATAAGTCATTTGCTCATGAAGTCCCACCTTCCTGTCTACTTCTCAATGAACTTAAACTGACATAGAAGGGGGGTTTCCACTCTGCCACTTAAAATGCTTAAATGCAAGCAGAGGGGCGCCTGGGTGGCTCAGTCGTTAAGCGTCTGCCTTCAGCTCATCAGCTCAGGTCATGATCCCAGCGTCCTGGGATCGAGCCCCACATCAGGCTGCTTGCTCGGCGGGAAGCCTGCTTCTCCCTCTCTCACTCCCCCTGCTTGTGTTCCCTCTCTCACTGTGCCTCTCTCTCTGATGAATAAATAAATAAAAGATTTTTAAAAAAAAAAATGCAAGCAGAGCCTGAGCCTGGAAGAAACCTCCCTCAGGCTTGACTCCTGGCTCTGTCACTAATTGTGTGACCAGCATCAAGTGACCTGGCCCCCCAGTACCTCCGTCCTCTCATCTGTAAGATGGGAATGATAATTGCACACAACTTAGAGGACTCTCTCCTCAAATGCTTATCCCAGTGCTTGCATATGTATAGTAAGTGCTCAAGAATATTAACCTCCATTCATACGCTTCTTCACCCCTCCTCCTTCTCAAGGGCTAGTACCATGTTAGATTCCTATTTATAGTCTCAGCACCAACACAAGGGGCTGGCCACAGGACATCTCATTAAATGATGATTGAACGTAAATTTCTTTGTTTCCTATAGTTTCATAACTAGATCCTAGAGACCGTGTTCTCAGGTATGTCCCAAAAAGCACGCCAACCACACATATTATCCCTATGTAAAGTTCATTCCCAACAAGAAATAGAAACTGCCTGGGTGTAGGGTCCAAGTCTTGAACTGTGTAGCCCCTCAGGACCAGCACAGTGTCTCACATTTAAACATTTTTCCTAAATAAACTGCAGGTCAATTGCCCCAGACGGAAAAAGAACCAATTCAATCATCTTGGCTTTCTCTCGTCCATTCAGTTGTCAGGTAACAAAAAATCCAAGGGGACCCACCATTCATCCAGGAATATTAAAAAAAAAAAAAAAAAAAGAAATCCATCACCACCCCTAAAAAAGAACAGACGCAGAAACCCCCCAACAGAAGAATCTCGTTTTTTGTTTTATTTATTTATTTGTTTGTTTTGAGTCATCTAGTAGACCTGATCTCAGAGCAACTAGTGCAGAATTCGGTATAAGCATTACTGCATAAAATCAGCATTTTCCTAAGGAGAACAGAAAATAAACATTCTAGGGCACCTGGGTGACTCAGTCATTAAGAATTTGCCTTCGACTCAGGTCATGATCCCAGGGTCCTTGGGATCAAGCCCCATGTCAGGCTCCCTGTTCAGCAGAAAATCTGCTTCTCCCTCTCTCTCAAATAAATAAATAAATAAATCTTTTAAAAAAAAATAAACATTCCATTGTCAATGAAACGAGGAGTCAGGAAAAGTCTCTAGATACTAATGTAGAAGTAAAACTTGTCTGAGTTGATGCAGGATTTAGGCAGGAGGAAGTGGCAAGAAGTACCAGAGCAAGAGATCCCACACAGCACAAGGGCCAATTGGTGGCAACTCTCAAAAAATGCAGGTAAAAGTTCACTTTCTAAATGTAAGCTGTACACATGGAGAGGTAAAGCTTGTAGTTCTGATCTGGAACAGCAAGACAGGAAAGGCAATGAGTTAGCAGGTAAGAAGGCTCACTGGCCCCTGAGCTAGGTTCAGGGTCAGGGCAACATGCAGAGTTACATGGACAGACTGTGTTTGAAAGAAGCAGTCTATCTCTGTGGCAGCAGGGAAGGGAAAAGATTCTGTGTTGTGAAAAGGGACGAATCCCAGACCACTATCTCAGCTTCTCCTGCTCCCCAACCCTGAAACTTCTTAGAAAAGCCAGGCCAGAAATCATTCAATTATATTAAAATCATCCAATCATAAGTAATAAAAACATACTAGCACAGAATTGATACAACAGTCCTATAAGAAAAACAGAGAAAAAGAGCAAGCCACTGGCAACTGGCAATGTGGGTATGCAGTAGGGTTCTGGACATCAATGAGGACAGGAGGCCTTCAGAGCATACAGAGTGCTGGGGAGCTCAGCTGAAATCTACCCTTAGACTGATTCAGCGAGACACTCGAGTATAAATGGCACCATGGAGTGGTCCTATCCTGTCCTTCAGAAAGGGAAGAAAACATAGGCTTCCTGCCTTCATGGGCAGAGGGCATAACCTCAGCCATTTTCTGGGAAGGTAACTCCCATATGTCAAGGACAATTCCAAGGAAGTTCAGCCTTGAGTTGATACCAGTCAACAGGTTTGGTAGAGGGATCAGTGTAGGTCATTAGCAGTAACTGCTAAGCAGCTGACTAAAGAAGTTAGAAAAAAAAAAAAAAAAGGAGAAAAAAAAAAATAAAAAAAAAAAAAAAAAAAGGAGAAAAAAATAAATTATTAAAAGAAAACAGAAAAATGTAAGTAATAAATCTTACTTTATTACTTAAAATAAATAATATTAGAAAACAGAAAAAATGTAAGTAATAAATCTAAAATCTGGCTCTGAAAAAAATCACAAGGGGTAGTTATTCAACTTTGCTCTGGTAGTATTAGCCAATGCAATTTGACAACGGAAAGCAATTAGGGAAACTGAAATTAGAAAGAAACTGGGAGAACTACGTACAGATGATCCATGCGTTTCATTGATTGTCGTAATGACCCCTATGCTAGACCTCCCCTGATCCTTGCCCTTTGACACTGCAGTTCTCATGAAGAGGCTAAGTATACTTCCCCACCCCTTGAATCTGGGCTTGGCCACGTGATTTGCTTCAGTCATTAATATATTGGTAGATGTGAGGAAAACAAAGGCTTAGAAAAGTGCTTGTACATTTCCCTTCCTCTCTTGCTCCTCTGTAATCCCACGGGCATATGTGTCAGCTAATCTAAGAACATGCCTGACTAGTTTGCCACATGGACGGAAGGTATAAAGTAAGAGACATGTGAGGAGAGCCCGGTTGTCTCAGCCAAGGCCATCCTAGATCAGCCTACCTGCAGGCAAGGCCCACACTGGAAAAGCCTGGTCAAGATCAAAAGAGCTGCCTATCCAACCCACAGCTGACTTCATGAATGAGCCCAGCCAAGGTCAAAAGAACCTCTCAGCCACCCACAGATTCATGATCAATAATAAATGTGTATTGCTTTGAACCACTATGTTTTGCATCGTAATTGATACAATATGACTGTGTATCTGGAACCCTCAAGACAACCAACTACAATTACTGCAAACAGGAAGAGCTTGGCAGGAAACACAATCAAAGTCAGTAGCTTTCATATGGATATATGGTTATATAAACAATCATTTTAATGGTATAATTTAAAATATACAAAATAAAATTAAAAACATATTTATAAAGTATATGTGAGGAGATATATATACATATACATACAATATACACAATATGTATATATACATACACTATATATGTGTATAATTTATAAATATGTTTATTTTATTTTATATAATGTTTTTATATAATTTTATATAATGTTTATATATATTATATACATAAATTTTATATATGTTTTAATATAATCATATATATATATGATTTTATTTATTTGAGAGAGAGAGAGTACACACCCGAGCATGGGGGAGGGACAGCAGGAGAGGGAGAAGCAGACTTCTCACTGAGCAGGGGATCAAGAGACATTTCACACTACAAAGACGAGACAGTAAAGTCTATGGGAATGCCATGAACTGTGTTATACAGACAAGATTTTAAAGCATCAGTTATTAGCTATTCCCTTCACATTTCCATTCCAGTAACTTTTTGATAAAATGGTTGTTATTCATCTACTTTAAAATTTTAATTCACATCTACTTAATTCACATTAAATTAAGCTTCCTGCTTATACTGACACCAAGCACCTCAAAGGAGTCAAGTTTGAGTAATGATTTTATGTTAATCTGTGCAGAAAAAAGAAGACAGACTGCAAGATCAGGTGAGGACAGAGAATACACACACCAGCCAAAGGCACTGAGAAATTATTAAAAACTATAACATAAGCGGAACTCAAGAAAACTGGGTTACTAATAAATAGTTCTCAACTATTAATACCCAAGTTAAGGAAATTCTGTATTCAAAAAAAAAAAGTGTGGATCAAGAGACATTAGAGAACATTTTCCAATGGAGACAAGTTAAGACATTTTGATGAGAGGTCTGTCCCATTCCGCTGCCCACCTTCACTCCCAAAACGCACTACCAGACATGAGTTTAACATTCCATGGGCAGAAAAAGCACAATCCTGCAAACATCTAAAAGATAAGTGATTGAGTGAAGTACGGCCTAGCCATACAGTTGAATTACTACATAAAAAGGAAAATCTGTCTATATGCCCATATAAGGAAATTGCCAAGATATATTTTAAATGAAAAAGCAAGGTGCGAACAGGTGAATATGTTACTTTTACTGCTGTACTCTATGTTAAAAATTGGGGGGGGGAGAAGACTACATATTTGCTTGTCTATGTGTTGTTGATATTTTTTATTCTCTTAAGGGACACACCAGAAACTACAAACAGTGTTTACTTTTTGTGTATGTGGGGCAGAAGTGGGGAAATTTGGCAAATAGTACTCTACCTTTTTATGTACTCCAACTTTTGAATCATATTAAAATACCTTTTAAAAAAAACATTTAAAATATATTTTTATTTTATTTTTAGATATTTTAAGTTATACCCTTAAAATGACCACTAGATGGCAATTGTTCTTCATTTGAACGGCCACCACCAAGTAGTCAAGCAACAAAGAAGTTAAAACTGGATGAAGAAGTCTTAGAAACTGCCTGAAAGCCTGAGCACCTGATTATCTTAAAAGAGAATACATAAATTCTTTTCAATAAAAAAGGTAACAATTTCTGCAATGGGAAAGATCAGGATTTTAGGAACAACCCCTACCCCCCAGCCCTCCGTAGAGCTCTCTGGACCCCTACACCACATGAATATCTACGTTTTTTCTGTCTTTAAATATCAACCTCCACATTTAACAATTTTTTTTTTAAGATTTTATTTATTTGTGAGAGAGAGAGAGGCAGCGAGCACAGGCAGACAGAGTGGCAGGTGGAGGGAGAAGCAGGCTCCCTGCCAAGCAAGGAGCCTGATGTGGGACTCGATCCCAGAACGCTGGGATCATGACCTGAGCCGAAGGCAGCCGCTTAACCAACTGAGCCACCCAGGCGTCCCCACATTTAACAATTTTAATAGGCCACCTCAGATGCCGTTTGTAGAACAATGGGATAGAAATCGTAAACAATAAAAAAAAGAAATCGTAAA
>RCUC01122234.1:0-15556 GCA_003697995.1 Taxidea taxus jeffersonii | reverse complement strand
ATGTAGTTACTATCTGTCACCACATAACATTATTACAGTATTATTCAGGATGTTTCATATGCTATACTTTTGTATCCACATGATTTATTTTATAATTGTAAATTCGTATCTTGATCCTATTTTGCTCATCCCCCCTTCTCTCCTCTCTGGCAACAATCAGTTTGTTCTCTGTATTTATGGTTCCCATTCTGTTTGTTGTTATTGTTGTTGTTTTTTAGATTCCACATATAAGTGAAATCATATTTGTCTTTCTATACCTAACTTATTTCATGTTTTTGCAAATGGTGAGATCTTATTCTTTTTTATGGCCAAGTAATATTCATATATATATGTATATATATACACATATGCCTATGTGTATATATATACATATATATATGTAATCTTCTTTATCCATTCATGTATTAATGGACACTTAAGTTGTTTCCATACCTTTGCTATTGTAAATAATGCTGCAATAAACAGGGGTGCATATAGCTTTTTGAATTAGTTTTTTTCATTTTCCTTGGATAAATAGCCAGTAGTGGAACTACAGAATCATATAGTATTTTTATTTTTAATTTTTCTCCAAATTCTTTCCACTACTTACTGTTTCTTTCTTTCTTTTCTTTTTTTTTTTTTTGATACTAGCCATTCTGATAGGTATAAGGTGTAATCTCATTGTGGTTTTGATTTGCTTTTCCTTGATGATTAGTGATGTATTTTTCATGTGTCTGTGGCCGTTTGTATGTCTTTTTGGAATACCTGTTTGGGAAAAATGTCTATTCAAGGTCCTCTGCCCATTTTCAAATCAGATTATTTGTTCTTCTCATGTTGCATTACACATTGTATAAATTCTTCATATATTTTGCATATTATCCCCTTACCAGATATACCATTTGCAAATATCCTGCCCATTCACAGGTCTCTTTTTCATTTTGTTGATCATTTCCCTTGCTGTGCAAAGGCTTTTTTATTTTGGTGTAGTCCTGCTTTGGGATTTTTATATTTCTTATTATCTTTACCTTGGATACTTCTTTTTCTACTTATCATTTTAACCTAGCTATGGTCTTGTAATTATTCACATCTTCTGGGGAAATCTTCCCTGATTCATCACTCTGTGTTGGCTGAACTTAGCCTTCAAGAGTTAAAAAAATTTCTTTCTCCTCTATAGGATTTGTAAAGGAATCTATAATTCAATCTATTGTATCTGGTTTGGAAAATTCTCCAGTTTGCCTCAAATATAGTTTTTGTCCCTCTTTGACTTTGGAAAAATTCCAGTTACACATATCTTTCATTAGTTTTTTCAATTGCCTCTTGCATTCTTTTTCTTTATTTTGCATCTCTTTTCCAATATGTACTTCAATATTAATATTTCATACTCAAATTTCCAATTATCAGTCTGTTGTTTTATTGTGTCCAATATACATTGAACTCACCTATTACATTGTTATTTTCAGCTATTGTATTATTTTAATAAACATTTTATTTTAGAACAGTTTCAGATTCCCAGAGAAACTGTAGAAGTAGTTCTGAGAATTTCCATATATTCCATACTTAGTTTCTCCTTGTATTAACAGCCAGTTTAGTACAGTACTTTTGCTATAATTAATAAGCCAGTACTGATAAAGTCTATAGTATACTTTGATTTCTTTAGTTTTTACCTAACATCCTTTTTCTGTTCCAAGATCCCAATCATGATAACACATTACATTTAGTTATATCTCCTTCGGCCACCCTTAACTGACAGTTTCTCAGACTTTCCTTGTTATTGATGACCTTGAGAGTTTTGAGAAATACTCATCAAGTTTTTTCCAGAATATCCCTTAGTTGGGATATATCTGATGTTTTCTTATGATTAGACTAAAGTCATATGTTTTTAGGAATAAGACCACAGAGTTAAAGTCCCATTCTCATCACATTATACCAAAGATATATACTATCAATATGACTTAGCATTGTTAATATTAACCTTGATCACCTGGCTACAGTAGAGTTGGTCAGTTTCCTCTATTAAAAAGTTAGTCTGTTTCCCTCCTTTTCCATATTCTTTGAAAGTAAGTGGAGGGTTATGCTGAGGGTATTTACATGAGTTATTTGGAATTCTACATGACATATTTTTCTGCTCTTCCCATTTATTTATATATTCAATCATTTATTCCAGTCTTGGCTCATGGATATACATACATTGAGTTAAGACTCTAATTTTTTTACTCAAATTTTTTCTAGCAGTGGTTGTCATGAGCTCTTTTATTTTGCTCATTATCCCAGAGACTTACCTCTAGGATTGTGTGCATTTTTAAAATTGCTTTATTACATTCTAGTACTACAAAATGCTGTAGACTCATCTTGTATATTTCCTGTGCCAGTCCTACAAATGGCCACTTCTTCAAGGGTCTTGGCTCCTTTTACTGGTTAATGGTATTAGACACCAAGAACTGGGTGGGAGGTGTGCTTATTGCTATGGAGGTCATACACACCAGGAAAGAGATTGTTGCTCCCAAAGTATAAAAGTCTTAATGGAAAGGCCAGTGTTTACATTTCAGATACGTTGCATTATAAGGTATTAGTTGGGAAGTAATGTTTTAAAAACATGTAGTCAATCAATAGGGAAGAAAGAAAATAAACTTTCTCTCTGCCTTCTTGATGAAATGATTCTAAATGATGAGATATCGAAGGACATGTGAAACTTGGGCTTATGGGACCCATTTCAGGAAACTTTCCCAATTGTTTACTTTTGTTGTGATGTGAAAGGAACATCAGTTTTTGTTCCCATTTGGCTTCTCTGCTTCTCTAGATTCGCTGAATTATCCATGAACTGTTCTCAATTAGTTTGGGGCTACAGTGTGTTAATTTTGAATTGCCTGAATTGTGAAATCTGATTATTTTGAGGCAGCACAAACTCTCATTGGAGAGTTTTAGTTTTTGTGTTGAAACTACCTTAAATACCTTGGAATATACAATCTTTTAAAATTGAGTTTCACTTTACTTACTAAGAATAACAAAAAAGGTTATCTAACTTGTGATGTTGAGATTTAACAGAAGACTTATATAACATATTTCAGAAGGAAATTGTTTTTAGTTTTATCTTTTTAAACAAATATATAAATGGAAAATCTAGAGATGCCTGAATAGCTCAGTCAGTTAAGCATCTGCTTTTGGCTTAGGTCAGGATCCCAGTGTCCTGAGATTGAGTTCCACATTGGGCTCTCTGCTCAGTGGGGAGCCTGTTTCTCCCTCTCTCTCTGCTGTTTGCCTTGCTTGTGCATGCTCTCTCTCTGACAAATAAATAAATAATCTTTAAAAAAAAAGTAAATTAAAAGAAAAAAAAACAATCAAACAAAATCTGAGCTCTTGGATACAAAGGACAGAGTGGTAGTTACCAGAGGTAGGGGAAGGGGGAAAAGAAAGTGGGCAAAATGGGTGAAGTGAGTTAAAAAGTAAAAGCATCCAGCTATAAAATAAAGGAATTATGGGATGTTATGTACAACATGGTGACTATAGTTAGTAATACTGTATTGCATATTTGAAAGCTTCAGCACAAGAAAAAAATGTATGTAATTATGTATGGTAATGGATGTTAACTAGAATTGTGATCCTTTAAAAAATATATACACATATCAAATAATATGCTGTGCCCTTGAAACTAATATAATGCCATGTCAATTACAGTTAAATTTTTGAAAATAGATAAAATAAAAATTAAAATGGGCTAAATAAAAGTTGATAGAACAAGGAGATATATTTCTATATACTTACTTGCATATATACACAAATGTAACTATATTTTTTATTGTAACCATCTATGTATATTAATCAAAATAAGTTCATACTAATGACTCTGACTCTTCAGTCATTACCACATGAATCATTTTTGCCTCCTTCCATTGTCTATGTAAAACCTCTAAAACCAGTAGAAAGAATTCCAGCTATCAACATATGAAATAATTTACTTAATTGTACAATTCCAGTGTTCAAACATCCTGGTTTCAGAATTGTTAACCATATCCCTGTGAAAAGTACTTTATCAACAACAGAACAGTGCTTATACACTGCTTTGTGTATAAATTTCTTTTTGCTGTTATTCTTAACAAATTCCACTCAATTTCAGATTTAGTCAGCACCTTATTTCCCCATCCATTGAGAAATTTTCTTTCATGAATTTTTAGTGTGTTTAGATTCTTTATCACTTCCTGGATTTCATCCTGGATCTTCTAAGTCCTAAATAATGTTTGACAAATTTTCACACGTTAAGTTAACTCTTTTTGCTGTAAGCTTGAGTTCTGCCAAATGCTTAATGTCTAATATTTAACATTACAATATTCTACAGAATAGTTTAACTTTCCTAAAAAGTCTCCGGTGTTTCAGGTACTCAGCATCACCCTCCTTGAGCCCTTTCTTTGTTTTCTGTCTTTAAATAACTGTTTTTTTCTAGAATGACATATAATTGCAATCATATAGAATATAGTTATTTTTGACTGGCTTCTTTCAATTAACTATACACATTTAAGATTCATCTGTGTTGTTTTGTGGTTTGACGAAACTCATCTCTTTTTGCCCACAAATACATTTCATCATATGGATATACTGCAGCTTATTTATCCATTCACCTATTGGAATATTCTCATTGCTTCTAGTTTTGGGCAATTATGAATGAAGGTGCTATAAACATTCACATACGAAATATTTGTGTGGAGATTTATTTTCAAATCAGTTGGGTCAGTACATGAGTGCTGGATCTAATGGTAAAATTATGTTTAGTTTTGGAATAAACTACCAAAGTGTCTTACAAAGTGCCTTTACCATTTTGAATTACAACCAGCAATGGATGAAAGCTCCTGTTGCTCTGTACCTTTGCCAGCAGTTGGTACTGTCATGATTCTTTGGCTTTGGTTTTGGTTTTTTAGCCATTCTACTGGGTATGTAGTGATATCTTATTGTGTGAATTTAAAATATTTTAATAACTCAAATGATGTTGAACAGCTTTTCATCTGCTGAAGCCACCTGTACATCCTTTCTGGTGAAACATGTGTTCAGATATTTTGCCTTTTTAAAATTGATCACTTTGTTCTCTTATTGCTGTTTAAAAGTTCTTTGTATATTTGGAACATAAGAATCTCTTCATCAGATAATGTGCTTTGCAAACTTTTTTTTTTCCAAGTCTGTGGCTTATCTTCTCATACTCTTAGGAGTCTCTTCTGCAGAGAAGAAGTTTTTAATCTTAATAAAGTTCAATCAACTGATTTTTTCTTTCCTGAACTGTGCTATCAGTGTTGTATTCAGAAACTCATCATAAACCCACATCATGTACATTTTCTGTTTTCTTCAGAAGTTTTATAGTTTGTATTTCACATTTAGTCCTGTTGTCAGTTCTGACTCAATTTTATGAAAGGTACAAGGGTTGTGTTTAAGTTAATTTTTTGTATATAAGCATCCAATTGTTCTGGCAGCACTTGTAAAGATTTCAATTTCTCTATTGAATTGCCTTTTCTCCTGTTTCAAAGATAAGTTGATTATACAGGTTTGTGTGTATTTCTGGGCTCTCTTCTGTTCTCTTGATCTGTGTGGGCATTCCTGCCCTAATAACACACTGTTTTGATTATTGTAATCTTACAATAAGTTTTAAAGTTAGGTAGTATCAGTGCTCTAACTTTATTCTTCTTTACCATGCATTGTATGTTGTAGGTCTTTTGTCTTTTTATATCAACTTTAAAATTAGTTTGTTAATATCCACAAAATAACTTGCTGAAATTTTGATGGGGATTGCACTGAATCTATATGGGAAGAGTTTATAAATCAACAATTTTGAGTTTTCTAATCTGTAAACATAGACTTCCCATTTATTTGGATCTTCTTTTATTTCTTTCATCAGCATAATATAGTTTTCTTTCATCAGTGTAATATAGTTTTGTTCTACTAATCCTTCACATGCCTTGTCAGATTTATATCTTTCTTTCCTTTTTTTCTCCTTCCCCTCCCTCCCTTCCTTCCTTCCTCCCTCCTAACTTTCTTCCTTCCTTTCTGCTTTCCTTGTTTGTATTTTTCATGGTTTTGCTTTTCTGTATATTTCTAATTTCAGTTGTAAATCATTGGCATATAAAGAAATGATTGACTTTTATATGTTAATCTTGTGTTTAGTGACTCTGCTATAACTGTTTACTAATTATAGGATTTTGTTGTTATTGAAATTCTCTACTATCATGTGATCTGTGTATAGAGATAGTCTTATTCCTTTTCCTCTCAATTTATATATCTGTACTTAATATTCTTGTATTGTAGTAATTCAAGTATAACATTGAATAGTATTGGTGAGAAAGAACATCCTTGCCTTGTTCCTGACTTAAGGGCAAAGACATCTACTTTCTCATTATTAAGTATGATGTTTATTATATTTTGTTTCATGGTGTTTTCTATCAAGTTGAAGAAGTTTCTCTCTATACTTGGTTTCCTGACTTTTCATCATCAATGAAGGTTTGATTTTGTCAAATGCTTCTGCTGCATCTGATGATATGGTCACATAACCTTTCTTTAGCTTGTTGGAATAGTGGATTGCAATTATTCATTTTCAAGTGTTGAATGAGACTTGAATAGCTGAAATAAATTCCACTTCATCATAGAATATAATTCTTTTTGTACATTGCTGAATTCAATTTGCTATTATTTTGTTGAAGATTTTTGCTGCATGTTATTGAAAGTTATTGGACTGTGGTTTTCTTTTTCTGTAATATCTTTATCTGGTATTGATGTTAGGGTAATTCTGGTAATTCTAGTTAGGAAATATTCTGTCTCTATTTTTTTTAGATGAGATTGTGGAGAACTGTGGCCGTTTCTTTCTTACGTGTCTGCCACAATTTACTAGTTAATTCATATGGGCCTAGTAAGCTTTTCTTAAGGTTTATTAATTACTCATTCAAATTCTTTAATATTTAAAAATTCTTTCTGATGATCTCTTTCTCCTTATTTGAGCTTTGACCCTTTGTTTCTTGTAAGGAATCAGTCAGTTTCATCTAAATTATCTTATCATGGGGCATAGCATTCTTTTATTATTTCTTTAATGCGCATGGGATCAGCAGTGATGAGCCCTTCTTCAATTTTAACATTTGCAGTTTTTCTTTTCTTTCCTGTTACCATAGCTAGACTGGTAGAGTCTATTAATCTGTTGATCTTGTTAAAGAATCAGCATTTGTTTCATTGATTTTTCTCTATTGTTTTTCTGTTTTCAATTCATTAACTTGTGATAGTTTTCTTAAGATTTGATTTTCCTCCTTTTATTGTTCTAATAGATGCATTTCATGTGTTGCTTCTCTCAAAATACTGTTTTTGCTATATCCAACTATTTTTGATGACTTGTGTTTTCGCTTCATTAAATACACATTTTTTTTTTATTTTGGAACTTCTTTGATTCTAATGGTATTTAGTGTTTGCTATTTTATTTCTAAAATTTATAAGTTTTCAGCTATCTTTTTATTATTTTTTTCTAGCTTAATTCCATTGTGATCTAAGAACATATTTTGTATGATTTCTGTTCTTCTAAATTTTGTGAGGTATATTTTCTGGTCATAATGCAGTCTGAATATTTCACGGAAGTTTGAGAAGAATGTTAATTCTGATGTTGTTGGATAGAGTATTCTAAAAATGTTGATTAAGCCAATTGATGGATAGTGCTGTTGAGGTCATAATATTCTTACTTAGTTTTCTCCTTACTTGGTCTATCAATTACTAATGGAAGGGATTAAATATTCAACCACAATAGTAGACTTGTCTATTTCTCTTCTCAGGTGTATCAGTTTTTGAATCATGTATTTTGATGTGCAGTTGTTAAGGACATACACATTTAGTTTTATTATGTTTTATAGGAGAATTTTTACTTTACTAGTATGTAGTGTCTCTACATCCCTGATAATTTTCATTTAAAAGTCAACTTTGTTTAAGATTAACATAACTATTCACCTTTCTTTTGACTAGTGTTAATATGGCTTATCTTTCCACATCCCTTTACTTTTAATCTATCTGTCTTTAAACATAAATTTCTTACAGAGAACATATGTTATGGAACTTTTTAAAAATCTACCATGACAGGGATGCCTGGGTGGCTCAGTTGGTTAAGTGGCTGCCTTCGGCTCAGGTCATGATACCGGCGTCCTGGGATCGAGTCCCACATCGGGCTCCTTGCTCGGCAGGAAGCCTGCTTCTCCCTCTGCCTCTGCCTGTCACTCTGCCTGCCTGTGCTTGTTCACTCTCTCTCCCTCTCTCTCTGACAAAATAAGTAAATAAAATCTTTAAAAAAAAATCTACTATGACAATCTTTCTTTTATTTGGTGCATTTCAACCACGCACATGTAGTGATTATTGATTCAGCTGTATTGATATCTACAATGTTTGTAACTGTTGTCTATTCTTTGAATTCATTCTTTGTAATTTTTAATCTTCTTTTTCTGCCATTTATGGTTTTAACTGAGCATTTTATGATTCCATTTCCTCTCCTCTCTTAGCATGGCAATTGTACTTGTGTTTTAAAAAATTTAGTGGCTGTCCTAGAATTTGCAGTACACATTTATAGCTCATTTAAATACACTTTCAAATAACATTACACTGCTTCAAACGTGGTATAGTTACTATATAGCAAAGTATTCCCAGTTCCTTCCTCTAATCTCTTATGAGTTTTCTGTCATTCATTTTACTTATTCATATATGCTGTAATAACCCAATTCATACTAACTACTATTAAACAGTTATCTTTTATATTAAACGAGAGTAATAGCAATAAAATATTTTATTTAACTTTCATTTATTCCTTCTCTGGTGCTCCTTTTTAAAATAGACCCACATTCTGACCTATATAATTTTCCTTCTTCCTTTAAAACTTTTGAAATTCTTGCATGGTAGGTCTGCTGACAACAAATTCCTTTGGTTATTGCTTGTCTGAAAAGGTCTTTATTTGTTCACTTTGGATATAAATTTTGGTGGGTATTTAATCCAACACTGATGTTTATTTTTTCCTTTCAAACTTTATTTTACTCCACTCTCTTCCTAAATAAATGATTTCTCACAAGAAGACTACTATAATTCTTACTCTAGTTCCCCTATAAGTAAGATGATTACTTCCTTGACTTCTTTCAAGATTTTGTCTTAATCTATGTTTATACATGATATGCCTAGGTATATTTTATTTTTTTCTATGTTGTTTGGATGTTTATCCTAACATTAGAGCCCTTAATCACAGTTGTTTTAAATTCCTTGTTTAAATTCCTAGGTTTGTGGCATTTTAGTCTGCTTCTGATGTTTGCTTTATGTCTTCAGGCTTTTTTGTTTTGTTTTGTTTTACTTCACTTTGCTTTTTGTACTTTTCATGTCACTTTTTTTTGTTGTTGCTGAAACCTGGACATTTGTTAGGTGACAAAGTTGAGGTAAACAGGCCTTGTAAGATTTTTGTAATGTCGCTCGGAGTTGGTCTGTGTTTAATGTTTTCATAACTGCATTTGTGTGAGGTTTCAGATCACTTTAGTGTCCTTATTGTGTATCCCCTTTGACTTTGAGTTTCTTTAAGTACTCCACCTAGGAAAATTTCTAAATCTTGTGAGTCTTTCAGCTGTAGTCCACTATTAACCATAACGAAGCCCTGCTGGTATGGTAGAAAGGTGTGAGAAGGGGAAGTATTCTATAATTTTTTGATTAAATCTCTGTATTTTTGTGAGCTTGTGCCTCTGGGTTTTGACCTTCATAAGTGTTTCTCTAGTGTTATAGCTTTTTTATTTCCCTTAGATGAGATAGGCTAGTTAGAGGAGACTGGAGTCTGAGTAAGTCACTCCCAGCAGATGGGATAAGAGTTTGATAATATTTTTTTTCCTTCTTTTTTTTTTTTCTTTCCTTCTGAAAATAGGCAGTACTTATGAAGAAAATGCTGGGAGTATTTGACAATAATTACACTTCCCCTTTACCTATAAGAGGCACAACAGGATCATTCTAAAATATTTACCCTGAAAACATAGTGGACTTGAAAAACACGGGACTCTTTCTAAGACTACAGTCACTAGCATTTTCTTTTTGTCATGTCATGTAACACTGAGCTTCCAGCAATTCATCAAAATCACCATATAAGTATTCTTTCACATTTATGGTTCCTGTGGCTCCTGCTCCAAGCAAGCAGTTTTTGACTATGACTCTCTTGATTTGCCTGTCTTTGAATTTCAGGGTGGCAATTTGCCCTGTAATCTCAGTTATCTGATGGATTCAATAAAAGCCATTGATTTTCTTTTTGTTCTGCTTTTCCTTGTTTTAAGGATAAGAGTGACAACTTTAAAGCTCTTCTATACACGTTGCAGCTGAAATCAGAAGTAGCAGCCATTGGGTCTTTAACACTTAGAATGTTAACTTGACTTCTTTTAAGAATTTGATGTCTATACTAATATTCTCCATTTTTTTTTCTATTCTTAGCAACACATTAATCAATCATATTTATTTTAAAGTTACTATGTGATAACTGTAGTATCCAAATAATCTATTTTTTCTTGTTTTTTTGTCATTGTTTTTGTTAAATCATACCTTTTAATTTTTAAATTTAATGCTAGATATTGTGTATGAAAAGTCAGAGAAGTTCTGAATGATGTTTTCTTCCTCTAAGGTGGTTAAACTTTTTTTTTTTTTTTCTTGAGGGCAAATAGAGGATAGCCTGGGTATTTCAGTGGGTTAAGCCTCTGCCTTCGGCTCAGGTCATGGTCTCAGGATCTAGCCTCTCGGGCTCAGCAGGGAGCCTGCTTCCTCCTCTCTCTTTGCCTGCCTCTCTGCTTACTTGTGATCTCTGTCAAATAAATTTTAAAAAAATCTTAAAAAAATAAAATAAAATAAAAAGCTAATTTGCTTTACCATTTCTCATGTGAGATTATATAGTTAAGTGTAGTGAAGTGGCATACAATATGAAGGCAGCTGAGTGAAGAACAATGATAGTGCAACATTACTGAAAATTATATAGTTATTCACATATTAAATGCATTATCTTTCATTTAATTCCCCCAAAAGAAAAGAAGAGCAGAATACATGAATCTATCTGTTTTATATTTGGTTAATTTTACACATTAAGCTTAATTTAGAACCCAATTTAAATTGTATCTATCTCTAGTAATAAAACAAATTTATTTGAGAAAGAATAGAATTATTTCAATGGTTATTTAGTTTATTGTAAATATATGTGTAGGGAGGGATGGAGGAAGGGGAAGAGAGAAGGGGGTCCAGGAGAGAGAGAGAGATGGAGAGAGAGAAAGAGAGAGGGAGAATGCATTTAGAAAGTGTGATTTAGCCACAACAACTTGGCTAAAAAAATTCTGTTTTACTTAAGATAAATTCTTAGATTATATCTTCTCCATGGAAAAAGTAAATTAAATCTCTTAAAATTTAGTGTTTGGAACCTGATAAACCTTTTCCTTAAATTCAAGATTTTATCTGCAAAAGGTATAGTACTGTTTATATACCTTATATTGCCATGAAAGTTAAACTAAATAACTTATTTAAAGCAATGGAGTCTAATAATCAGAAACAAAAAAGTCTTTACACATCCATGGCCAATTTGTCCAGATATTTATTTTAAATAAATGCTAGTCTAAATTTCTGATTTTATAGGTTTACATGATTAGCTAATTCAAAAACTGCTACAATTTATTATTGAATATTTTTACATACACAAAAGCACTCATGTGGGCACACAGATGCATTGACTTGAATTACTGCTTTTTTTTTTTTTTTTGTAACTGGGGCATTTTATGAAACAAAGAAGGCCAATATTTTTCCATAATTAGACTTTGTGAAGAGGAGTCTTAGATTTTTGCAATTTTAGCAGGCATGCTTTTTCTTTTCTTACTAGTTATTTGGAGATAATTGAAGAAAACAAAGAAATGTCCTTGGTGAGTGTTAGTTTTAGTACTACTTTGGAGAACAAAACTATAACTAGGGCAACATGAAACCTGAGAAAGAGCAATGGTAAAAAATTAAAGAATATTCCTTAGGAGTTCTAAGTGGAAACTAAAATGGCTAGATATTAGCATACTCTGATGTCAGGAAATATTTCTTAATTCACTTTGGTAATAGCAAACTTAAAAAGAAGCTTAATTAAGGGCTTATCAGAGATATTCTCTCTCTTTTTTCTTTTATTATAATTATTATTTTCTCTGTCTTTTTTAAGTACTAGATTTCAAAGCATAAAATTTATGAATAGAAAACTGACTTGAGAGTGAGGGATTTTCACACAGATCTAAACACACACACATACACACAGAAAAATACAATAAACATCTTTGTAATCACCAAAAAGAGCCAACAATTTTATCATTATCATATTTGGTTCTTGTGATTTTTTTTTGCCTTGTTTTGCTTAAAAATGTAAAACATTCTATATGGTTAATTCTATTTGAATAATGTCTCCATTAAATGTAATCTTAGGTACTATTTTGCTGCTGACTCCCTACAGGCAATAGATACCATGAACCTAGTATATGCTTTAGATCTAATTTTGTTACTTTTTTAAAATGATAGATTAGATTTCTATGTTCAATTTTTGTAAATAGAACAGAGTGTATCATTTCTCAATTTATTATTTTACCAGACAATATATTTTTGGGATCTACCTGTATTCAGAGAGGGAATGAGAGAGAGAGACAGAAAGAGATGCAGACAGAGATCTCTCTAGTTTTTCTGGTTATATAGTTTTTTTTTTTTTTTAAGATTTTATTTATTTATTTGTCAGAGAGAGAGCAGGAGCGAGCACAGGCAGACAGAGTGGCAGGCAGAGGCAGAGGGAGAAGCAGGCTCCCTGCTGAGCAAGGAGCCCGATGTGGGACTCTATCCCAGGATGCTGGGATCATGACCTGAGCCGAAGGCAGCCGCTTAACCAACTGAGCCACCCAGGCGTCCCTGGTTATATAGTTTCTACTTTTAGATTTCTAATCTACATTTATTGTGTTGTGTTCTGTGGCTCTCGTTTTAATAGAACACAGCTGGAATTTATTTCATTAAAAATTTTGACTTAACAGGTTTTAGTTGGTGAGTGAATTTGGTTTGCAAGATTACTTATATATATATATTTTTTTAATTTCCTTGTTCTCTGAGTTTTGCTTACAACATATTTCCTTTTGTTCATTTCCTTTTTCTACCTTTTAGTGAATTGGTTAAGTATGCTTTAGTTCATTTATTTTCTCTCTATATTATGAGCTAATTTATTCTGTGCTTTCTGATTAAAGGGCTATGAGGAAATATTTAATGTATATTTTATACATGCATATATATATCTATTTACATTTAAATTAATTAATATTTTAGCTTCTTTCTGGATACTTCAGGGACTTTTACTATTGCCTAAATTTTCTAAAACTGTCTTCTACATTTTTATTAATCTCTCTTAGTTCTGTTAGTTTCTAAATTAAAAAAAAAAGTTATTATTATGTATACTATTCTGGCTACAATTATTTTCCTATTTCTCTGCTCATCATTACAATTTGAATCCCAATTCCTTTCCCTAGGTACTTTTTTTTTTTTTTTTTTTTGCCAAGGCCTTTATTTTTTCTGTATACTTAGACTTTAGTTTGGTATCAAATACTTGATTGATACTATTTTTAAAATATGCTTTGGAGGTATTCTTTTTTCTTCATGTTATCTTATGCTGAGAAATATGCTTAATTTTGATTGGTATACCTTTGGACATACTTAGATTTCTAAACTGATAGCTTTTAACCTTTCTTTAAAAATTTTGAGTTTCCACAGTTTCATAAAAATATACTTAGTATTTAATTTTAATTTTTTTTAAATTTACTTTTTAAAAAGATTTTATCTACTATTTGAGAAAGACAGAGAAAGAATTTGTGACACAGAGCATGATCATGGGCAGGGGCAGAGGGACAAGCAGACTCCCCACTGAGCAGGGAGCTCAATGCTGAGCTTGATCCCAGGACCCTGGGATCCCGATGTGAACTGAAGGCAGATGCTTAACTGACTGAGCCACCCAGGTGCCCCTAATATTTAATTTTTAATTCTAAAGATTTAATATTTCCTTAGTTCTGGGAAATTCTCAGGTATCATTTCATTAAATAGTGCCTCTTTCACATTCTTTTATTCCATTTTTCTGCTCTTCTTCTATTCACTATCCTGTGAATTCAAATAGATCTATATTGGATTTTACATCTATTATGCTGTTTACCTCTGAAAATAAATCAAGTCAGTTTACTTATTGAGGCATGTTATATTATAATTTGGATTGTTTTGCATTTTTTTCTTCATTTGGTTCTCTTCAAATCTGCCTTTCTTGTTTCAAAATCTTTATCTTTTTTTGCAACGCATCTCTTATTTTATCTGTTTGAACATTTGGAACATACCAAATACTCAAGTTAAGTTTCTTTAAAATTTTTCCATTGTTTATACTTCCTTGGCTTACAATTCTCCCACCGTGGATCTGCCAGCAGTCTTCTTCCTTTGGATTTCATTGTGAATCTTACCATTTCATTCTGTAGACCATCTTCAATGGGATATATCTGGACTCCTAAGAGTTCCAAGAATTTAGAGACTATTCTGTGGGACAGTTTTTTGGTACTACAGCTATGTACTTATAGATTACACCAGCTTAGGACAAATCTTACAACAGTTTACATGCTTAGAATCCTGGCCCTGAATAGCTTGTGTAAATATAGCCTCAAACTTACCATGTGCAATCTTGGACATGTCTGCCTGTTTCTGCACAGAGTCTGCTGTAGATAGCTTAAGTCTTACAGTAATGTGAAGCAAGCAGGTAAAAAAAAATATTTTGTTGCCATACTAAATATTAGTGACTCTTAGATCTATACGTGGGGTCCAGGGAATTTGTCTTTGATTTTCATCCTTTTGCAGATAGCTCCTTTTTATCAAGTACAAATTCTTTCACCATCAAACCCATGATTTGTGTCCCTTCAACTCCTTTTGGTGCCAAAACCTACGGATAATTAGTTACATATGTCTGAACTGAAAGGAAGAATCATCATCAACCCAACCTGACAATTAAACAGAAGGTTCATAAAAATTTATTTTATATATTTTTAAAAGATTTTATGTATTTATTTGAGAGAGAAAGAGAGCTAGTGAGCACATGTTGGGGAGTGGGAATTGGGGAGTAGAGAGGGAGACTCAGCAGGGAGTCTGATGTGGGGCACCATCCCAGGACTTTGGGATAATGACCTGAGCAGACACTTAACTGACTGAGCCACCAGATGGCCCGACTTTTTATGTTTTCATTTGAACTAAATCTTTAGATTAAAAAAACTGCTTGGAAATATTTCTGTTCACAATGAACATATGTATTTCAGTTATATTTCAATCTATGTATATATTATATAGATGCACTTTCAGAAGGTATTTTGGTAAAGAAAACTTATTTCTCCTTGAAATTCATATAGCATAAAAATAAATGTGGAAAGAAACTTAATATGAATACCTATGTTGAAAACCAAATTTACTTATGACTTAGTATCTTAGATTTATTTCTATAATCAACGAGATAAAAATGTTACTATAAATTATTACTTAATTTTTTACTTAATTAATTTACTTTAATTAATTACTTAATTTA
>RCUC01122231.1:0-32981 GCA_003697995.1 Taxidea taxus jeffersonii | reverse complement strand
CTTGTGGTAACTGGCTCTCATACTCTGGGGAATGCTGCCTCAATTCTTCCATCTGTTGAATGGGAAGCAATAACACCTACCTAGGCTGTATGCCAGGGAAAATGAAATGTGCTTCAGACATAAAAAATGCCAGCCACTGGTTAACTAAACAAAAATTGTTCTGAGAATGAGAACTGCTAATTAACTGTCTTATTTCTTTTGGCGCTAAGCATATGAGAAATTAGATGAAAGATTGTAATAGAAATTAATGTTATCTCATGCTGAGAAAAGCATATGTAATCATGAATGATACCTAAAATATTTTATGAACTGTGCATTTTTCATACACAACATTTCCCAAGTATAAATCACTCCACTCATCACTGAAATGGAGTTGGGGATCGTTTCTGGGCGTGAAATGTAGCTGTTTGACTAGCACTATTTGTCAGAGAATTAAAACTATGGGGAAAATTTATTTAATTATAGTGTAATTACCCAAGTTGGAATTCAATTAGAGTAATAGTGTGAGGGACTTCATTTCTTACAAGCTGTGCAGGAAGTGGAGAGGGAGAGAAGCCCTCCTAAACAGTTAGATTCTGCATCTTTCATGAAAGACATTACCTTCAAGTAATAAACCTCAGCTTCCCCATCCCTTCTGAAATGCTGGCTCCATGCTGACAAGGTTAAGAAGAGT
Organism: Taxidea taxus jeffersonii; assembly: GCA_003697995.1. Taxonomy (NCBI): domain Eukaryota; kingdom Metazoa; phylum Chordata; class Mammalia; order Carnivora; family Mustelidae; genus Taxidea; species Taxidea taxus. The sequence goes on along the minus strand of RCUC01122231.1, from coordinate 32,308 downwards.
CAAATCATCAGATCACTTTCCTCAGCATAACAAACCTCATTAATTTGGATTCTACCGATTCAGAATTTGCAGTGAATCACATTAATACTGAAGTGAATATTGATTTGCATTCACTTGGAAGAGAAGTCTTGGTATGTGCCCAACTGCTCACTCGATGTGAGGAGCTAGGATCACCCCTCGGCATTCTTTCGGAGACCTTGGATCATGATTTCTAAGGGGGCAGCCCTCAATAGACACAGGATCCAGGCCAGTCTAAGGGCCCTCAGAAGACTAATGGAAAGCACCATGGCTATGTGGTACAGGTTTTCTCCACTGCAGAAGAGTGTCATCTCTTCCTGTGTCTCTTTTAAGATGAGCTGGGGAGAAGCCACAGCTACAACTATGGGGCTGTGACCTAGGATAGCACTTTGAGTATCTCAGAGTCTGGAATCTCTCGGACCCTGTTTCAGCTCATGACTACAGAACCAGATGAGTTCTTTTCTCCTTCTCCTGCCCATTTCCAGCCATAACAAGAAATGTTCCCAGCTCGTTAACATGATGATATCACACTGTTGCAAACTTTCCCCTACTCTTAGACACAGAGGCTGGTGAGCTTTAGTTGGTTCAACATTTTAAACAATAATAGATCTACAAAAATAGTGAAAGAGACCCCAAGACCCTCAACTTCAAAGTTTAATGCTTCCCCTCTGAGGTAATGATGTGCCAGGGTCGCGAAACCCCCGATGAGACCACCACGGAGACACGGAGCTGAATGCAAGCGCAAGGTTTCTTTATTGAGAGCGTGCCCGGGCGTGGACCCCCATCCAGCACACCAACGCAGCAGGTGGAGGAAGTAGGGTGCCCAGTCCTCTTTGAGCATTGCTTATAAAGACAAAAACCACAAAAGTCACATGTATAGGTGACCTTTTATAGGATTGGTGTTGGTGTTGCTTAAGCTGTGCTGTCTATCGGGGATCGGCTACTTTGTCTAGGGGATTTTTGCCAGCTGTTTACTCAACGGCTGCAGTTGCTGACTTGCACTTTTAATTAGTCACCAGGTTCAGGGGATTTCCAAACCGGTTCCTTGATGGATTACCAAATCCGGTTTCTTAGGGGATTACATAAAATGGCTCCCTTTACCCAAGATGACGTTACTTTGGCTCTTCAATAACTCATTAGGCTGCCCCAATAGGTTCAATGACATCATCACACAGCATCAATAGATATGTCTGTGTTACATGACCTTACGTCACATACATGGCATATAACACTTTTTGTCTGTTAGGGTTGTCGTGCATTTCACAAAGCAAGGTCATTCCTTAAACACTTGAATTACCAGGCTTCACTTACTACTGAGTAGGACAAAAACCTGTGCAACTTAAATTAGAACACATTCCACAAAAGCTGTAGTGTTTTCCTATCATCCTGGTTTGGGTTGAATTATGTACTCCCAAAAGATATGTTGAAGTTCTAACCCCTAGAACATCAGAATGTGACCTTATTTGAAAATAAGGTCATTGCAGATATAATTATTTAAGATGAAGTCATACTGGTGGTGCAGGGTGGGCCCTAAATCCAGTACTGGTGTCCTTGCAAGAAGAGGTGTCAGACCCAGAAGGAGAATGGCAGGTCGTGATGAGGCAGAGATTGGAGGAATGTGCAGACAAGCCAAGGAACAGGAAGGATTGCTGGATGGCAGATACCATGGCTGAAGAGGCAAGAAGGGATTCTTCCCTACAGACTTCAGAGGGAGCCTGGCCTTGCTTGATTTCAGACTTATAGTTTCCAGAGCTGTACAACAAATTTCTGTTGTTGTTTTTTTAATTTTTTTTTTATTTGCTTGATAGACAGAGATCACAAGTAGGCAGAGAAGCAGGCAGAGAGAAAGAAGGAAGCAGGCTCCCCACTGAGCAGAGAGCCCGATGCGGGGCTCGATCCTAGGACCCCGAGATCATGACCTGAGCCAAAGGCAGAGGCTTAACCCACTGAGCCACCCAGGTGCCCCCAAATTTCTGTTGTTTTAAGCCACCTAGTTTGTGGTATTTTGTTAGAGAAGCTGAGGAAACTAATACAACCGCAGAAAATTGAATTGTCTCTTTAAAGTCATATCTTGAAAATGGACATTTCTAAGTGTTCAAGTGCAGTGGCTAGTAAAGGCCATTTTTACTGATGGAATCTCAGTTCTGTGTATTCTTGACCTCTCCTCATAATGTCCCCCTTCACCATCTTGCTCCAACTGAAACCTGTCCTCTGATTCATGTTTCTGCTACAGGTGTCTTTCATATCACTGAGCCTTGAAATGGGGTAAGGTGTCTCTCTCGCACCTCATTACCAATTCCAGATCATCTCCCATGCCTTCTTCATAAAATATTTTCATTCCTTTGGAGGTTATGCCAATATACCTATATGTCCAGCTACCGCTTCTTACTGTAATTATCAGTAGAACCCAAGGTCACTCTCTGAGTCCAAAAAATGTTAGCACCTTCCCATTGTCTTTTTTTTAATAGTATGCTTAGATTAATTTTTGGTGTTTTTCAATTTTCACATAATTGATCCTCCTTATATCCTGGCCTCTAAATTCTTGACCTCTTCTCCAGTAAGAATACCTTCCACTTCATCTCAGCCAATCACCACTGTAGTCACATACATCTTTGACTTTATTACTGCCAATAACTGCATCCTTACATAATCCCCTTTTGAAATGTCTTCTCTTACCAACAGCTCCTATCTTTGTGACCTAGTCCCAAATTAAAGTCTTCAAACTTGCTAGAATGGCCAGTTTATTTACCTTACCACCTTAACAAAGCCTCTAACCTACTCTACCCTCACTCCCTTACCCTCACATCCTATCTTACCTAGCCTAGATTTCATGGTCCATCATTATTATTACTATATCACATATGCCATCAAGAACCTTACTGCTTCATATTTGCATGGTCAAGTGCCAAGCCTGCTTAAATCCAACTCTTTACCTTCCTGCATGTGTACCTGAACATGGCTGGAACATGCACTCACATGCTGACTGGTCTCATTTGAAATTCATGACAACTAACTGTGTGCCTGGTGATCCTATTGCCTTCCCCTAATTAATCCTCATCCCTACTCTCCAGAGAATCATTTCATACCTTCTCCTTTCTTCTCAAATCTCTGATTCCTCTTCTCTTATTTATCTCATCTGATGCAGAAAGGAAATTAGCTCATGCGGAAATTAGAAGCAATCAGAAATTTTATAAGATCCCAACTACCTGCATCTATATTCTTTGTCTTTTCTCCTGTTTCTATAGATAAACTGCTTTTGACCTCCTCTAAGGCCAGTCCCTCCTGTTGTGTTATCTCTTATTGCCTACTTAACAATATGATTCACACAGATTTCCCCCTTTCTCCTATATTATACATTTTTTATCTCTGCTGTATCATTTCTATTAACATATAAGTATTCTGTAATATTACATATCTTAAAAATTAAACCTTATCCCACCTGCTATCCATTTCTGTCCTCTGTTTTATAGCAAAATTACTCAAAAAAGGTTATTTAAACTTACTCATCACTCATTCAATAAGTATTGAGTTCTTCTTATATGCTAGGCACTTTCTTCCAAGGATATAGCAATGAGTAAAAAGATACATCTTTGCTCTTGTGGAGGTTATGTACTTGTAGAAAGAAATAGCCAACAAATAAGTGAACACATAATGTATAAGATGAGTGATACATACTGAAGAGAAAAATAAAGTGAGGAGAGGAATAAGAAGTGCCAGGATGGGTTGGGAGAATTGCTGTTTTAAATAGAGCAGTCAAGGGTGGGACTTACTGAGGAAATGATATTTGAGGAAAGGCCTAGAGGAGATGAGGGAGCCTTTGATGCCTTCTGATGGTAGAGTGCTCCAGCTGGAAGGAATAGAAAGTGGAAAAGACCTGAGAGTGTGCATGGTGTCCTAAGGAATAGTGAGCAAGCCAGTATGGCTAGAATGCAGTGAGCAAGGAGGAGAGTAGATGGAGATGAAGTCAGAGTCATAGCAGGCACCAAATGATGTAGGACCTTTCGGTCCTTTGTTAAGGACTTTAAATTTTAATTTGAGAGAGACAGGAAACCATTAAAAGAGTTTTGATAAGAGAATGGCTTGTTCTGGCATACCTTTCCAATGGATGATTCTGGATGCTAGATTGAGAATAGATTGTCAGGAGCTAATGACGGAGACAGGAAGAGCAATTAGAAAGCTAGTACAGTATCCTGGCAAGAGATGGTTTAGCTTGGACCAAGGTGGTTGAGTAAATCTGGTGGAAAGTAGTTGGAAGTAGAACTTGAAAGAACTGAAAGTTTGGATAAAGGTTATGAAGGAATGGAAGAGTCAAGGATGACAAAGTTGGTGCAACTGGAAGGATGGAGTTACCACTTACTAAGATAGAGAAGCCTGCAAGTTTGAACAGGTTAAAGAAACTTATGAGGAGCTCAGTATTGCACATATTTGGATAAAGATGTCTTTGAGACATCCAAGTAAAGAAGTCAAGTAAGCCATTGACTATTTGAGCCTGGAATTCAGAGGAGAGGTCTGGATAAGAGATACATATTTGGGAGAGGTCAGCATTGAAATGGATTGGAAATTAGACAGAATGAGATTACCAAGAGAGAGTAGAGAAGGAAAGGTATCAGTGGACTACCTTCTGGGGCATCCTGCTAGAAGTCCTAGCAACAGCCATCAGACAACAAAAAGAAATAAAAGGTATTCAAATTGGCAAAGAAGAAGTCAAACTCTCTTTCTTTGCGAATAACATGATACTTTATGTGGAAAACCCAAGAGACTCCACCCCCAAACTACTAGAACTCATACAGCAATTCAGTAAAGTGGCAGGATACAAAATCAATGTACAGGAATCAGTTGCTTTCTTATACACTAACAATGAAAATATAGAAAGGGAAATTAGAGAATTGATTCCATTTACTATAGCACCAAGAACCATAAGATACCTGGGAATAAACCTAACCAAAGAGGTGAAGGATCTGTACTCAAGGAACTACAGAACACTCATGAAAGAAATTGAAGAAGACATAAAAAGATGAAAGAACATTCCATGCTCATGGATTGGAAGAATAAACATTGTTAAAATGTGTATACTCCCTAGAGCAATCTATACTTTCAATGTAATGTATACTTTCGTCCTGATCAAAATTCCACCAGCATTTTTCAAAGAGCTGGAACAAACAATCCTAAAATTTGAATGGAACCAGAAAAGACCCCAAATTGCTAAGGAAATGTTGGAAAAGAAAAACAAAACTGGGGACATCACGTTGCTTGATTTCAAGCTTTACTACAAGACTGTGATCACCAAGACAGCATGGTACTGGCACAAAAACAGACAAATAGACCAGTGGAACAGAGTAGAGAGCCCAGATATGGACCCTCAACTCTATGGTCAAATAATCTTTGACGAAGCAGGGAAAAATATTCAGTGGAAAAAAGACAGTCTCTTCAATAAATGGTACTGGGAAAATTGGACAGCTATGTATAAAAAAATGAAACTCAACCATTCTCTCACACCATACACAAAGATAAACTCGAAATGGATAAAAGACCTCACCGTGAGGCAGGAATCTATCAAAATCCTAGAGAAGAACATAGGCAGTAACCTCTTTGACATCGGCCACACCAACTTCTTTCAAGACATGTCTCCAAGGCAAAGGAAACAAAAGCAAAAATGAACTTTTGGGACTTCTTCAAGATCAAAAGCTTCTGCACATCAAAGGAAACAGTCAACAAAACAAAGAGGCAACCCACAGAATGGGAGAAGGTATTTGCAAATGACACTACAGACAAAGGGCCTATATCCAAGATCTATAAAGAACTCCTCAAACTCAACACACACAAAACAGATAATCATGTCAAAAAATGGGCAGAATATATGAACAGACACTTCTCCAAAGAACACCTACAAATGGCTAACAGACACATGAAAAAATGTTCGTCATCATTAGCCATCAGGCAGATTCAAATCAAAACCACATTAAGATACCACCTTACACCAATTAGAATGGCCAAAATTAACAAGACAGTAAATAACAAGTGCTGGAGAGAATGTGGAGAAAGGGGAACCCTCTTCCACTGTTGGTGGGAATGCAAGTTGGTGCAGTCACTTTGGAAAACAGTGTGGAGATTCCTTAAGAAATTAATAGTAGAGCTACCCTATGACCCTGCAATTGCACTACTGGGTATTTACCTCAAAGATACAGATGTAGTGAAAAGAAGGGCCGTCTGTACCCCAATGTTCATAGCAGCAATGTCCACAGTTGCCAAACTGTGGAAGGAACCAAGATGCCCTTCAACAGATGAATGGATAAAGAAGATTTGGTCCATATATACAATGGAATATTATGCTTCCATCTGAAAAGATGAATACCCAACTTTTGTATCAACATGGACAGTACTGGAAGATATTATGCTGAGTGAAATAAGTCAAACAGAGAGAGTAATTATCATATGGTTTCACTTACTTGTGGAGCATAAGGAATAACACAGAGGACATTGGGAGTTGGAGAGGAGAAATGAGTTGGGGGAAACCAGAGGGGGAGATGAACCATGAGAGACTGTGGACTCTGAGAAACAAACTGAGGGTTTTGGAGGGGAGAGTAGTGGGGGGTTAGGTGAGGCTGGTGGTGGGGATTATGGAGAGCCTGTATTGCATGGAGCACTGGATATGGTGCATAAACAATGAATTTTGGAACACTGAAAAAAACTAAAATTAAATTTTTTTTTAAAAGTCAGCAAAGACTACCAAGGGTTTCCACTTTGCTTAGGAAGAACACCAAAAGGTTTTGGTGTCCTAGAAGCTATTAGAGAATGTGTTTCAAAAAGGGGAGAGTGGTCAGCTACTTCAAATGATGGTAATAGTTCAGATAAAATGAGAATCAACTGGTTTTAACAAGATGGAGGTCACTGGGGTCCCTAGCAAGAGCTATTTCAGCAGAGTTGTGGAGGTAAATACCTAAAGTCAGTTCAAGAATGAATGAAAAAGAGTTAAAGACAGTGATAATCACTAACTCTTTTGAGGCATTCTGTTATAAAGGATGCAGAAAATGGGACAGCAACAAAGTTAATGTAGGATCTATTTTTAAGATGGGAAAATTACTAGGATATTTGTACTGACACATTAATTCAGTTAGAGAAGAAACAATTCATACAGAAAAAAAAAAAAAAAAGAAGGAAAAATTTGTGGACCCATGTCTTTGAGTAGGAGAAAGAAGTTAAGTTCTAGTGCAGAAAGGGAGAGTATGATCTCCTTAGTACAGAGAGTTCATCCATAGTAGTGGGAGGGGATCCATGGCAGAGATACAAGTAAATTGGTTCATGTAACTATAGGAGTCTCTTATGATTGTTTATATTTTCCCAGTGAAATGGTAAGAGAAGTTAGGCATGGAGGACCAAAAAAAAAAAAAAAAAAAGGCAAGAAGGTTTTGGAGATTTGATGAGAGAGGAAAAGATATAAAATAGTTCTGCAGGAGAGTGAATGGAATGGGCAAAGATAGTTGGATACTCTGGTGGCACTAAGAACCATCCTGAGTCTTTACACTTGGCATTGGCTCAACCTGGATTTTCCACTCAGATATCCATGTGGCTCTCTCCTTCACTTTCATTTCTGGTCTCCAATTAAATGCCGTTTTAGGAGAGAATCTTTCCTAACTACTTCATGTAGAACAATATACCCTGTCTCCACCACTCTCTCCCCACCTGTCATCCTTTGTTGTTCTTTTTAGCATTTATTATCACATGACATCTTCATCATTTGTTAACCTGTTTATTATCTATCTTCCTAACTAGAACATAAGCATCACAGAAAAGCAGGGACTTTATCTGTTTTGGTCACTGCTGTAACCCCCGTGTCCAAAATAGTGCCAATCCATGGAAGCCACTCAAACACATTTTTTGAAATGGATGGCTGGTAAAGGAAAATGTTTCTGTACTCACAGCACTTCTGACATCAAATGTGTGCGGTTTCCACGCCAAGCAATTCTCCAGTTTTCTCTGGTTACCAAGCAGTATCCTGCAGTTTTGACAGTGCAGAGTTAGCACAGACCCTCACAAGTAAAGGGCTCAGTCCCACAAGACCACCCCCACTTCCGGAACCAATGGCAAGTAGTGGGTTCCAAGATATTCACATTCTGTCTGACTTGGCTTCAGGGGATACCATGACCCTCTCCCCAGGTTTGATAATTTGCTATTATCACAGAACCCAGGAAAATGCTTACCTGCTACTACCGGTTTATTTTACATGATATTTTAAAGAATACCTGGAGTCCCAGAATCAAGCCCCGCATCGGGCTCCCTGCTCAGTGGGGAATCTGCCTCTCCCTCTGCCCCTGCCCCTGGCTCATGTCCGTTATCTCTCTCTCTTTCTCAGATAAATAAATAAAAATCTTAAAAAAAAAAAAAAAAAATGAGAAGGCAGATGCAGAGGTACATAGGGCAAGGTTTAGAAGGGTCCCAAGTGCAGGATCTTATGTCCCCATGGAGTTTGGGGGTATACTAACCACAGGCATGTGGATGCATTCACCAGTCCAGGAACTCTCCAAACCCTCTGTGCTGGGAACTGGGACAAAACCCAAATATTATAGTAAAAGATGCTCCTTTCACCCGTGACTCAGGAAGTTACATGGTTTTGGAAACTCTATGCTAGGATGAAAACCAAAAATAAAACATTTCTTACTGTATCACATCTCAGATGGACAGATGAATGAATGCATCTGTCCCAAGAGTTGGGTTAGGCCTGCTTTTAAGATTGGTATTTCTCGGGGCACCTGGGTAGCTCAGTGGGTTAAAGCCTCTGCCTTCAGCTCAGGTCATGATCCCAGGGTCCTGGGATGATCCCAGGGTCCTGGGATCGAGCCCGCATCGGGCTCTCTGCTCAGTGGGGAGCCTGCTTCCTCCTCTCTCTGTCTGCCTCTCTGCCTACTTGTGATCTCTCTCTGTCAAATAAATAAGTAAAATCTTAAAAAAAAAAAAAAAAGATTGGTATCTCTCCACCTTCAGGCATTCATTCCTTTATTATAAAGCCATTTTGAAGGCCCTGGCTTCCCTTTCCCTCACAGTCTGTGTGTAGAGAGAGATCATGGTATGGTAAGAGGCATAGAGATGTGGGTCAGTCTGCAGCCAAATTGTTGTGTAACAGTGGATTTTTCTTAATCCTTCTCAGCTTCAGTATTTTCCTCTGTAAAATGAGGATTACGATAAGATGAAGTGAGTTAATTTATGTGAAAGCGTGCTGTAAGCTATAAAGAACCATGCAAGTGCTAATTATTTACATTTGACGCTGTAGAGAGGAAAATAGACAATAATTCCAGGAAGGAGGTCAAGATTTTGCAGAAATGCTTATCTCAGATGCAGCAACAGTCAACTAGCCCAGACTTTAATGATGGGCTAAGCCTTAAAACTTAACCTTTAAGATTCTACAATCAGTTATAGTCTATAATCTTACAATCTACATGTAAATAAGTCCAGTGTTTACCATGGCTGATCGTGAGAGCAGTAAAACTTTTCCTGAAATATCACCATTTGCTCCTAAGATTTAAAGTGCTTTTACATATACTACTTTGGTTTTCTTGATAATACACTGCTGATATTGGCAGGGCTGGAAATTATTGTCTTTATGTTATCAGTAGCTATACACCGGTCCATGGAGTTCTATTGTAAGGATAAATTAAGCCTTCACCAGCTTTTAAAACTGCAGTTGTCATTCATTACTTGTAATTCCATGTTAATTTTCCTTACAAAGCAATGTGACAAGTGGTAATCCACTAGATTTGAAGTTCTGCCAGCCCAGGAACCAGGCATGCCTTATTCATTACCTTATCTCCAACGCCATATATTCAATAAATATTTGTTGGAAGGAGGGGGATAGAAGGGTGGGTGAGTAGTGAGTGATGAGAGTGGTTCAGATGATAAGTGAATGGATAGAAGGTTAGGGTCTCAGCCTGATGCATAAAATCTTACCTCGTATTTGCTTTGAGAAAGAATTTACAGGTTTTTTCCCAATAATATTAAGTAAAACATCCATTCCTTTATTCAGTGCCTACAATGCCTACTGTGCACTGTGAATATTACAGAGATCAATCTGACATTGATCCTTCTCTCAGAGAATTTATGGTTTAATAGAGAAAATAGAATACATTCATAGACAATTAAAATCTAAGCCAGAAATTGTTAAGTATCACAAGTATCAAAATATTTCAAAGGAGATTGCTAAAATAGAAAACATTTAATAGAAGAAGTGGGGGGGGCGGTTACAGAGAATATTGTACTAAAAGGAAACTTTTAATTTGAGGAAAAAGAGAAGGTTAGATGGAAACTTCTGATGTTTCTCAAAGGATCTCCTGCTTACTCCAGATTTTTTCATATGCATGGCTCTGATTCTATTATATCTAACATCACTTTGAAACTTTCCATGTCTTTCCTTTCCTTTGATATGGTTGTTTGCCAGCCATTATTATAGTCTTTGTGCAGCAGCCAATAGTAGAGAACACTGAAGGAGAGAGATTTTAGAGCTGGAACTGGAGTGGAGTGTGGTAGTTAAGGTGAAGAGGCCAGAGCCCTGAGTTCAGCATGTAGGTGGTGAGGTCAGCCTTTCAGGTTTGAAATCCGAGTGAACCGCCCTGGGAAGGTCAGTGGGGCAGAGTGAAGCTCCCACTTCTGTGGACTCCAGCTCCCCTGAAGCCTCCTCAGCTGCCACCCCACAGCATCTAACCAACCCCATCATGCTTACTCCGAGGAATGAAAGGAAACAATGTGAACTTTTTTACTTCCTCTGAGAGTTGAGATAAAGGTCAGGAGATAACCGTGTTCACACCATGGAATAGGTCCATCTAATTCAATGCAATTGTGATCTAAAGAAACCGTATATTAGAGACCATGTTCATGGTCCCAATTCCCATAATTCTATAGACCACCGATGTCTTTAAGTTTATGTTTGGCAGGGGAAGGTCAGGAACACTTCGGGCTTGTGCCATTAAGAGGACAGATCAAGGCCTCGTTCTCTTCCACCCCAGCCATAAAGGTCATTGAACATCAAGGCCTCTGGAAACATACAGAGTCCAAACTGAGACCACTGCTGTAAGTCATGTCCTCAGAGTCATAGGTCAGACCATCTTCATACACGGGGATGGTCACATCAGTATCTTAGGGTATTTGATAAACATTCACCCACACAGTTCTGCTACTAACCTGTTCAGTAGCATGTAAGCACCCCTGAAGTAAGTGGGAGCACCACTAGCTCTGATGTCCTGTCACGTGATGGGATATGACTCGATTTCTTAGGAAGCCGGCCTCTCTTCAAGCAGATATTTATAAGGCATTATGATAATTAGACATATACATACATATATACAAACCTGGATGTACACTCACATGCATGCACAGCTGGCTGTTTCTGAGCTAACTCTATGTTCCACTGATGTGACTTTCTCTTCTGTTACTTTCCATTTCAGTGGTTCTTAAATTCAATAGGCTCGAATTCCCACCACACTCCAAGAAACCTTGTTTTCCAGGGAGGAGAGGGGGAAGCGGGAGGAGAGAGAGAATAATTCTTATCAAGTGGCTATAAAATATACTTCACACGTAATCCCATGACTCCCTTTAGACATATTATCCTCATCTTGTATGAGAAAACTTAGACTCAGAGAGGTTTTGTAACTCATCAGAGGCTACGCAACTAGTAAAGAACACAAGGGACTGTCAGCCAGGCTCTGTGTCCTCTTGAATGTTCCTTTCCAAGTTAAGCTTTCAAAGCAAGGCCCTAAGGAGACACAGTTTATTTTAAGACAGACTACCAGCTCTCAGTTATTATTTCTTGACTATGGATATTGTAGGTAACATAGGAAAGACAAAAAAGAAGCCATAATTATCATCTTGAAGAAACTTAAGGCTTATTTGGATAAACAAGAACAAAGAACACGGGAGAAATTTAGAGGAAAAAATTCACTGCTAACCTACATGGTTCGGACTACATGGTTCAAGAGTTCATATTAGAGAAAAAGCCAGGATAGGGGAGACAGATCAGTGACAGCTTTCAAGGCTACAATCATCATTAGTTTCCCTAGTAATTGGCCATCTGTGATAGAAAATTATTGCAGTTTTAGTCCCATCAACACAAACAGAAACAATGAATACAGCCATCAGTGTCATGTATAATACTCTGATTATTTTTTGTAATATGTTCCTAATGATGGTTGCATAATTGGTGGTCACATACGTGTGTGATATACAAAGTGATAAAACAGAAAGCACTTAAAGAGAAACTAGCCATTTGATTGCCCCAGTTGCTTCCCACTGAACCAGTCTCCACTTTGTGCCCAAGAGTGTCCCTAAAGCCAGTGAAGACAAACCTCCTCCTCTTGAACTTGAGAGTAGCTTATCTTTGTGCTGTGTGCATAAATCGCTCAGAAATGGTTCTCACACAGAGAAAATTTTGTAAAGCAAAATAATCTGTGGAGTCTTTTGCAAATGCTCATGCCAAGGACTCCTCCTAGATCTTACTAAACCATGATGGGTGAGGGGGAGCACCTCGTAAACCATTTTCAAGTGCTCCAGAGGTAACATTGATAAACCCCTTCTCCCTTTCCAGGATCGCTGACACAGAGAGGCCAACGCCTCTGCTGGTCTGGAACTTTTTAGACTTAACTGAAGGGACGCAGTAACACTGGATAAAAGCCAGGCTTTTCCTTTAGCCCTTGCTTCCCTCCTCAGCACCAGCTGCTGCTGCTCCTGATGCACCCTGAGCAGGTAGGGTCTGGCCAGACTGAAAAGGACACTGCATCCCCAAGCCTTTGTCCTTTGGTCCCCAGGCTTAGAGCACTCTTCTGGGGGAACTTGAATGTTTGCTCCACTTAAGGGACTATTTGGCAACTATTAGGCTCTTTGGTTCCTGAACCAAACAGATTGACAAGACCAGATTCTGTGGTCAGGGGATCAGGAGCAAAGTTTGTTCCCATGTGCCTCTGAGTATCTCTCTCTCCAGTCCTCCATGTTCTGAAAGCCCATCTCTCCACAGGTTTTCTCTTTCAGTTAGGATAAACCATTTTCCAGTTCTTTGGGGGCACATTTCACTAAATAACCTGTGTGGTTTGAGTAACCAGAATTACAGAATTACAATTGTGCATAGTTTCCATCAGTTAATGGAAGATAATCTTGTGTTTTAAATTAGCATATCACAAAAGGAAAAATTTTTACATAATCTTTTACCTTTAAAAAATTATCAAAAGCCTATTTTTTCATTATCTCTCAAAGAAAGAAAAAGACCATGTATCTACATATAAAAAGGCTCATTTCCTCTACGAAGTATATACCTTCCATACACTTACCCAATTTTAGTTTCATACATGTGGCTGAATCGATATGGATGTTTAACAATCATATTTTAATTTTGATGGAAATCATAGTCATCTTTACATTGAGCCTGTCAGCTGGTGTACATTTAAGTCATTGATTTTGAGTGAGTAATCAGTGTGGTTTGCATGTTTCTCTGCAAGAAAAGGGGCAGCAGGAATGAAAGAAAAGCTGAACTGTAGTTTCTAGGAAAGGAAGAAACTCTAGAAGGATTTGGGGGACTGGGGCCTGGGCACACTCTCCCTTATTCTGTCTGAATGCTTGTCTTTGCAACTGGAAGGAGATAGGTATTTATGTGTGTGTCTGTGTAGAGAGACAAGAAAGTTTGAGCCAATAGTAAGCGAGCTCCCTCCTTTTCCCCCTCCCCAGGGTGGGCTCCGAGGGCCCGAGCGGAGGGTGGAAATTGGGCAGGAAATAAACAAATCCTGCTCTGTATCTGAAGCAGCTTCTTCCTGATTTTCTCACAGAAGAGATTTACCATTCATCATTCTACAGTATAAACTGTAAATATCTGTTCTTGTATTTTCCCTGAATGTGGCACTAATGAAAGCAAAGACCAATCACCAAGGGTGAATTATTTAATACAATAATGTCTTAATAGCTGAGAAGAGACACGAATAGTAGAGATGCCTGTGGCTAATGGATTTCCCTGGTAGGAGATAAAAGGCTGATTACACAGCAGAGCAAGTGAAGACCTGGTGCATTAATGACAATTTACAGGTCAGCTCACTTACAGAAGTGATTTAAAACGCACCATCTGTTTTCTAAGTGTAGGTTGATAGCTATGATTTTACAGGCAGTCAGCGTCTCCATCAAGAACTGTTACTTACTTGTTTTTCTGAGTCTTGGTTGGCCCCATAATATTGTACCCACTAGACCCCCAGATTCTTTCCAAATCAAGCAGTTTCTAAATTGAATGGATTGATAACAGTCAATCCTGCTTCCATTCAGCCTTTGTCTGCCAGCTTAGAAAATTATCTTTAATTTTCTAACTATGCCCTATGACATCCATTGTATGTATTGGATTAAGTCTTTCTGATGCATTTACTCTGGTGCTAGCTAGGTGTCATCCTTGACAGAGTAGAGAAGATAGTCACCCAAATAATTCCCTGTCTTCTGTGCTCACATCTGGAAGCCTAGTTGAGAAAGGCTGCATCATCAACTTCTACTTACCAAGTTTCTCCCCACCCCCCCTTTTGCTTTCTCCTCCCTCTTCTTGCTTCTGCCTGCCCTCCAGTTCCCCACCTTCATGCAGGCACCACACACATGTGCACACACATACACTCCCTCTCTTGCTGTCACATAGGCAAGAAAGGGGGAGCCTAGCTTTGGCTTCTACTCTGCCCCCTTCCCCATTTCACTGCTCTGTACCTTTTGTAATTAATATGCAGTAGAATGTAAGAAGTAAGTATGAGGGCTGTGAAGTGACACTGCCAGGTTTAGATCCTGGCTCTGTCACTCTCTAGCTAATGACCTTGTCTAGCAGTTCTCATAAGTGAAAATACAGGTGCTAGTAAGACCTACCTGGAGAAGTTGCTATGAGGGTTAAATTATCTGCTTTTAGAGCAGTGTCTGGCACATAGAGACTACTCAAAAAAAGTCGTCATTATTGTAATTACAGGACATGGTTGGAGGCCAGGCAACTGATCCTTTTCTAGGGTCTATAAATTAAGTAGGGCTTGGTAACTTACTTGTGAGTTGGGAAGATGGAGAGAAAAGAAAATATTGTCAGGCCTCTTTTTCTACCTGTGTATTGTAGGCATTCATCAACTGAACTCACATTTGTTGTTGAATACCTACAATGTACTAGATGAGTGATTCTCAAGGCGTGAACTTGAGATCAGCAGCATCAGCATCAATGGAGCCATATTAGAATACACACTCTTGACATCCTCCCCATCCCTCTCTGAAGGTGGGGCCAAGAAATCTGTTTTAAGAAGCCCTGCAGGTGTTCCTGGTGTGCTACAGTGAGAACCACTGCCCTACATGTAAAATGTAGTCAGTATGCTGGGCCCTGGGAATATAAACATGAATAAGATACCTGTCCCTGACTTTCTGGAACATACAGTTTACTGAGAGAGAGATTTGTACATAGGAGCAACCAAGGATCCTGAAGGGAATGATAGAAATGCAGAGCCACAAAAGAAACCAAGTCTGCAACTAAAGAGGAGGGTTTGGAAAGAATTTCTAAAGTGATTATTGAACTAACTCTGTGACAAAGACTGAACTCTTCCAGTTACAAGTGGGGGGAAGGTGTTCTATGGAAAGGAACTTGGTGGTGGGTGGACATGCATACACACCTCAACTATTTTTTTTTAATATTTAAAAAGATTTTTTTTTTTGAGAGAGAGAGCTCGAGCAGGGGGAAGAGGGGTAAAGGGGGAGAGAGAGAACCCCAAGCAGCCTCCACACTTAGCATAGAGCCTGACACAGGTCAGTCTCACAATCCTGAGATCATGACCTGAACCGAAATCAAGAGTTGGACACTTAACCTACTGAGCCACCTAGGTACCCTTACACCTCAACTTTTAAAAAGCAACTCCTGGAGGGCACCTGGGTGGCTCAGTCGGTTAAGCATTTGCCTTCAGCTCAGGTCATGATCCCAGCATCCTGGGTTCAAGCCCCACATCAGGCTCTCTGCTCAATGGGGACTCTGCTTCCCCCTCTCCCTCTGCCCCTTCCCCCTGCTCCTGCTCTCTCTAACTCTCTGTTAAATAAATAAGTAAAATCTTCTTTAAAAAAAGAAAAAGCAACTCCTGGAGAGGAGGGGTTTTGTGTTGTGTTCACTGTTGGATTCCCAATGCCTAAAACATGCTGCTCCTGGCTCACAGGAGTCACCAGTAACTATTTGAATGATTAAACACAAAGGTCCTAAACCACATATTTTTCGCTAAAAAACATTTCTTCTCAGTGTGATATTAAAGCAAATAAACAAACCTGATTGTGAGTTCTGTACTTTAAAGCATCATATTCCTAAAGGTAATTAGCCAGTGACCAGATTGTTCATTTAACACAATGTACCTTATAATATGGGTTGGCAGTATGAGACTGTCCCCTTTAAATCTGCCAGGGTAACTCCATGAAGCCCAGAGCTCTGGCCTGATACATACTTATCCCGAACCTGCAACTCTATCTAATGTTACAAATTATGGATGCTTCTTACAAACACACTGGTCTTTACAATAGAAACCCTGGCAGGGTCTTCATTAAAATGTGAGGAACCAAATATCCCAGGCAGCATATTTCCTTCTGCTTTAGTTAAAATCACCTCTGCAGGGGCGCCTGGGTGGCTCAGTGGGTTAAAGCCTCTGCCTTCAGCCCAGGTCATGATCCCAGGGTCCTGGGATCAAGCCCCACATCGGGCTCTCTGCTCGGCGAGGAGCCTGCTTCCCCCTTTCTCACTCTGCCTGCCTCTCTACCTACTTGTGATCTCTCTGTGTCAAATAAATAAATAAAACATTTTTAAAAAATCAACTCTGCATAAAAAATGATCGGTCTACTACTTTCCTGGTCATGTTCTCATACATTACCCTATGCCAGATGCTCGCTTTTCTTTCTTCCAGATGCCAAGGTGTACTTCATAGCGTCAGGCACTTCCCCAAGGGTATCTCTGCATCTTCATACTGACCACAGTGACAGGTCTGGTTGTCGATTCAAAAGAAAGGACTTATGCCAAATTAGACTCAGAACTGAGATTTCCTTCCTTTCAGACCCACTTCTAAGGGAGTCATCCTGTGGGATTTTCTTCCCAGCATCACCGTGTACCTAGTCTGGCTTCATGTACCCTGTTAATTACATCCCTTTCAGCTTGTTCTGGCCTCTTGATCTGACAAAGTGGGGGAGGGGGGGCCTCCTCTAACCTGCATTCCTAATCGAGTGGACCAGAGATCATAGGTGTTTTAGAAGACAAAGGGACTTTGGAGATCACTTCTAGGAACACAAGCCTTCTAAACACTGAATACCCAATAAAATAAGATAAAAACAGAAAGAGAGGCAAACCATAAGAGACTCTTAATTCTAGGGAACAAAGTGAGGGTTGCTAGAGGGGAGGTGATGGGGAGATAGAGTAATTGGGTGATGGGCATCAAGGAGGGCACGTGATGTAATGAGCACTGTGTGTTATACGCAACTGATGAATCACGGAATTCTACCCCTAAAACTAATAATGCACTATATGTTAACTAAATTAAATTTAAATAAAAAATTTTTTAAAATTGAACATGCGGTTGGTCTATTGTGTGGTGGATGGAAAAGTTAAAATAGATAAAAATTTTTAAAACCAAGTTGACATGAATTTTCCTTTACCTCTCTTATCCCCAAATGCAATCTTTTAGATAGAGTTGGGATTTAAAATAACCCCCGAATTAACTTGATAAATGATATTTTAACTTTTCTCCCTATTTGATTTCTGGGGTAACTGCTCCTCAACAATACCTTCTGGTTAAACCACCAAACCTTCCAGTGTAGGAGGACTATGATCACAGAGTAAATTTGGCTGACAAGTTGCTTGAGTATGTTTGAGAAGTATAGCCGTTTTTACATCTTTAAAAAAGAGGGAATGGGACTCCAAATCTCTTGCAGAGTTAGGATTCTATTCCGTTTTAGGTCTTCTCCTCCAGAGCAGCTTTAAGGAGCTAAGGAGGGCTGTGGAGGAGAACTGAGGCCAGCGAACACATATAGCCGCCCTCACTCAGCTTCTTGCACATGCGCACACACGTGCGCACACACACATGCGTCCTTTCTTCACGTGGTTCTTGTCTATTTAAAGGCCCTTTGTTTCTAGGTGCATATTGGAATGAATTGCGTTGCTGTGATAAACAAGCAGTGAAAAAAATAATGATAAGTGACTGTATAACGTCACCTGAATGTAAGGCTTTTGTTTTCAATATTTTATTTATCTGTGAGAGAGAGAGCACAAGCTGGGGGTGGGAGCAGAGGGAGAGGGAGAAGCAGACTCCTGACTGAGCAGGGATCCCAGTGTGGGGCTCAATCCCAGGACCCTGGGATCACAACTGAGCCACCCAGGTGCCCCTAAGAGGTTTTCAAAATATACTGTTTTGTATCATTGTAACTTCAGAAGAAAATAGGGATATGATTTTGAATATGAGTTTGGCACTTTTTAGCACTTTATATTTACAAATTACTTCATTTGTTCATTGTGCACAGCTTTATTATCTGCAAACTTACTCTTTCTGCCAGGTATTGGGTTAAGCATTGGGTCTACAGAGGGAGTATAGCTTGATATGGTTATTCCTTAAAACATTTTAAGAACATATTAAGTAACAGTAGAGTTGAGATAGAAAGGGGAACAGAAATATGTGAGATTACCCTTGAGATTCCAGGCAAGAACTGACAGCTTTTACTTGGAGGCTATCACCCAGAATCCTACTGTCTCTATCCATACATTGTGAACCTTATGGATTGAGCATTGAGCTGGATGTTTTTGAACTTGAAAACCCTGTTCTTTAAAATTTATCTTTCTATTCATCTAATCCCTCAATTTCTCCATAAGATACACATTTTTAAAAGTTTAATTTAAAAAGTCATGATTATTAGCTTTTAATACTTTGGCTTTCTGTAAAAAGAAACATCTAACAACCATGTAGCATTCAGCATACCAGGAATCCTATGTGTTCACGTTTCTGTTCACAGTTTTACTTTTTCTGTTTGTCTTTCTTCATTTCTTTCGTTTATATTGGTTATGGAGCAAAAGGTTAGAAGCTACAGTTTTGTGAGTTAAATTCACAGCTGGTGGTCAGTGCTGAAGCTAGTATGAAGTGAAGGCAAGCCACTGATGGGGAGGACATGCATTCTTGGCATCTTGAGCGTGTGCACATGCACGGAGGAGCTGAGGATGGGGGCAGAATTTTATAGAATACGCCAGGGTGTAGAAAAGATTTTGGTAAGCTAGTTCATGCAGGAATTAGAAATCAGCGAAAATGCTGATCCCATGTCATTTTATTCTGAGCTACTAACTTCATTTATCTAGAGATTTCATTTGTTTTATTTAACATTCAGTGCCCTTGGTCACCACTACCTACAAGTCTTGCACAACATTTGTCTTCCAAAAGGTATTTCCAAGTTTAATTAAACTGAGGTAAATATGAAAATTGAGGGTTGGTCTACAGAGGAAGGGTGCAAGTAAGTTTCAAGTTCCCAGGAGATTGTTACTGATGACTTGGAAGAACCTGACTGCAAAAGGGACTCATAAAAACGATAAACATCTATGGGGCAGGCTATTGTTTGTCCAAAGAGGTTTGAAAACCAGAAGGAGGTTTTGAAAGCCATTAACAAGTTAATAAGAAGCCTGCAATTCTTGGTGGTTGAGACTAACTTGAGCGTGGGGCTGTGTTTATAGGCAAACACTACCTGTGCTCCTGGCAATAGAATCTTTAGAAGCCGAGATTATAGTCATTAGTGAAAACAAACCAAAAAATGAAGAGGGAGGAAAAAATAGGAATTATGAGCAGCGTCAAAACATACACATTTAGAAGGGATATATTGAAATTTTAGGTTGAAAAATAATGTGTGTTTCAGGAATTCCCATTTCC
Organism: Taxidea taxus jeffersonii; assembly: GCA_003697995.1. Lineage (NCBI taxonomy): Eukaryota > Metazoa > Chordata > Mammalia > Carnivora > Mustelidae > Taxidea > Taxidea taxus. The sequence continues at coordinate 12,413 of RCUC01122231.1, read as the reverse complement.
TAGATTTTTGTATAAGAATACATTTTAAAGGTATGTGAGATTCATTGCCTTTGTTTTGAAGGAGTAGAAAAGTTAGAAACTATTTCATTTGCACAAATGAAAATATGATCTTGAGAAGAGAATGATGAGAGATAACTTTGTTTGTTTTAGGAATCTGCAGCTGGGACAAAGAGAAGAGTACGCAAACTATGAGTATAGGGGAAATATCACACCATTGATTATAAACAGTACGAACACAGAATAACTTTACTAGTCAGAAATACAGTTAATAATAAGCAATGTAAGTTAATTGCAAAACCATAGTTATCATTTTTCCTCAATGGTAGTTTCCCATAAAAATTAAGTGATACAGCACTTAGTCTATTGGGTGCTAAATTTAGAAAAAAAGTAACTTCACTTGCTTTTTGTATATAGCTACCAAACTTTTGGTGCCTTTAAGAGAATTCATTTATTGTATCATTTAATTAACAGCAATATTTAATAACTGATTCAAAGTAATTCTAACTCTTCTTATATTCTTGCTTTACAGCTTGGCTCTTCCTCTTCTGTGCCTTTTACATCTATTTTTTCTCAGCTTTTTATGACTGTTGTGGTTCCTCTCATTATTGGACAGGTAAGGTCTCCAATTTTATCTGCTTTTTTTGTCAAATTGTGAATCCCAATATAATGTTAGGACAATTGAGAGAAAAGATAGAGAAAAAGACATTTAAAAGAAAACATAAAAGACTGTGAAACACCAGGTTTCATCCATCACCATATTCCCACCTTTTTGTTTTTTTATTTAATATCAATCTGCTTTGCAGATAGCTTTACATAGGGATACCTGCACAGAATCTTTATTTTTTTTAAATTTATTATCTGTACTTCATAGCCATGTAGTTAGCTTGAAAATACCTAGCAAATCATTTCCTTATTCTGCTTCTTCTGATAAAGTCTTAGCATTATGACTATTGTTGGCAACAAGACCCCTTCAACAGATGTGATCACGTTTGTGATCAAGTAATTAATGAACACTTAATTCTATTAGCTCTTAAAATTGATCTTAGAAAATTTAGTTTCCTTTATCATTCTTATTGAATTAGACTAATGGGAGAAATTCTTATATTTAACCTCTTATAGCAGGTTAATAAGCATGTAATTGAATTATAACATACAAATTTTAAAACACAGGAATGGAGCACACAGAATTTTGTCACTAAAATGACTGAGTCTTAGGAAAATAGTATGTCAGGATGGTTAAGAGCACAAACGTTGGTTGAAGAACAACTAGACTCTAGTTCTTAGTTCTACCTTTTATTTGCTGTATGACTTTAGGCAAGTCATTTGATCTCCTTAGCTCCAAGTTCATAAGTTGCCAAATTGTATAATAATACCACCTATCTCAAGGAGTTGTTGTGAGGATTAATTAAAATGTGGGTGCATGTAAAGTTTTTGTCATCATAGAGCCTGACACAGGTAAGTGCCCTATAGTGTCTATCATCATCATTGTCAAATTCCCTATAAATACTAAACGAGAAGCAACCCTTTGAAATATTAAATAGAAGAAAAATTATATCTGTGCACATGTTACATGTATATACGTATAATATTTACACACCGTCTTAGGCTTGGTTCTCTGGGAAAGAGAGTGTGAGACATAGGTTCCCATACAGGAAGTTTCCTCGAGGAGAGCCCTTGGGATGAACACCTTTGGGAAAGTAAGAAATGTAGGACGGGAAGAAGGTACAAGACAATGTAGTTTTAGCAAAGGCTTCTAGCTGCACTGACCCCACTGAGGACCAGAGTCTTATAGACTCATGCACTGACAAGGCATTAGATCCTGGCTTCCCTGCACTCGCCCTGAGAGGTATGACCTTGGCAGAGTCTGCTGTGTGAGTAGCAATTCCCAAAGAGGAACTCATCTGGGATCTCTCAGACAACTAACACGCCCTGCAACATGGGAACAAACACCTCATTCCAGGTGACACCCCACAGCACCGCTACATGTCTCCATTTTTTTTTATTTTAATGTTATACTTAGAAAATGGACTAAATTTAGGGGAAGAGGGAATGATATAAAGGTACTCAAAGAAGACCATTTAATTAAATGTAGAATAATACTTGGAAAAATACTTCTACAATGCTGCTCGCATCACAGGTCTTCTGACTAAACTTTGTCCCTTGCCTCTCAAACCTCTTTGCCACTTTCCTACACTCTTAATTCCCAGGCTTTTCTCAATTCCCACTTAATTTTTCTCTTTAGAGTATCCTTCCCCATCTACCTTCCCACCCCAACTCATTGTTCATGTGATTCTTTAATTTATACCTTCTTTGAACCACCTATCTGAAGTATGTTTCCCTGGTTGTTTATTGTCTTTATTGTAGCACCTTGAATCCTTTCTTGGCCTTTGCCTGTTCATCTCTCTCATTAGACTGTAAGCTTCATGAGTACAGGAACCATATTTGTCTTGTTTACCATTACATACCCAGATGATAGGCACCCACTAAATAATGTATGGAATGGGTAAGTGAGGGAATGAATGGATGAGTTTTATGAACAGTAAGGGAAATGCTGTCTTATAGAGGCATAACAGAACCTGCCTGCCCTTCTCAGCTCTAGACAGTTTAAGCTATGGTTACTATTACTTTAAACCCATACTTATTTTCTTGGTTCTGAAAATAGTTTAATACAACCTGAGGCTCACACATTCCTTTTTTTTTTAGTGTATCTTGGACATATCTCTGTTGATAATAAATGTTTGGCTTCAAACATATAGACAAAAAATACCTTTGTCTAATATTTAAAGATATATATATATTTATATATAGTTATATGTATACTTAGTTACATATATAGTTATATAAGCTATGTCATTAAGAATATATATCCAGAGAGAGTAATGTATTGTTAGAGTGTTCATCATTGCTTGCCCAGTAGTAAAGTATTACGATAAATTATAAAATAGTAAAAGTAGTCAAAAAGTAACATAGGTGGTTTTAAAAAATCCTTCCAGTACCGAAGTCTGTTAATGGCTTTTCTCAAAGAGGAAAACATATTTGCATCTACCTGCCCACCTCTTGTATTCTAGTTTTAGGAATTAAGAATCACACCCCCAGTCTCTACCTTCAGAAACCACCTGCCTCCTCTTTTTCTGTACATCCTCACTCCCTTACGTCCAGGCGATCACTACATGCCTCCGTTTCTGCCGCAGAAGTCGTTCACATCTGGCATCTGCGACCACACCCACACGCCAGAGAGGATGTCACAACTTCGTCACCTCACGTCTAAATTATTGCACCTCCTGTCTCTTCTGTGAGCCTCTTCTCATTCCTAGTCAATGTATTCACTGCCTCCAGGAAAGCCCTAAAAAAATCAAATGTTGTCCTTCTTCTTAAAAAAGCCTCCCCCCAACACTGCCCCCTCTCCCTGTTGCCCATTCCTTGTGTGGCCCACCAAACCCTTCACAGTCTAGCCCCACCTGGCTTCTTCAGTGTCACCTCCCACCATCCCCTTTCTTATGGCTCCTCCCGTGCCGGGCATGCACCACTCTCTCACCTGGCCATGCCCCTTCACTGCCCCTGCCTCTCAGCTTTAGGTACCCGCCTCACCCACCAGCAAACTCCTCCTCCTTTCTTAAGACTCAATACAAAGATGCCCTCTGGTGTGCCATGGACCTACTCTGACAGCTTCCTTCTAGACTAAATGCCAGTGCTCATATGGTACTTGATTCATAATATTCATTATATGAATATATAATTAATCTGGGAGCTCCTGAGAAGCAGAGGCAATTAATATATTTAATAAATATACTCAAAAGTGGGATGTGGACTGTATAAAAAGATTGGCTGAAAAAAACTTCAAATTTACCCTCATGGAGTCCCCAGTAGTTTATTTTATTTTATTATTTTATTACATTTTATTATTTTATTTTTTCATTGTTCTAAGGTCCATTGCTTATGCACCATACCCAGTGCTCCATGCAAAATGTGCCCTCCTTAATATCCACCACCAGACTCACCCAACCTCCCACCCATCTCCCCTCCAAAATACTGCTTGTTTCTCAGAGTCCCCAGTCTCATGCTTCCTCTCCCCCTTCAACTCCCCCAATTCACGTTTCCTTTCCTTCTTCTAATGTCCTCCATGTTATTCCTTATGCTCCACAAGTAAGTGAAACCATATGATAATTGACTCTCTCTCCTTGACTTATTTCACTCAGCATAATCTCTTCCAGTCCTGTCCATGTTGATACAAAAGTTGGGTATTCAGCCTTTCTGATGGAGGCATAATATTCTGTTGTATATATGGACCATATCTTCTTTATCCATTCGTCCTTTGAAGGGCATCTCGGCTCTTTCCACAGTTTGGCGACTGTGGCCATTGCTGCTATGAACATTGGTGTACAGATGGTCCTTCTTTTCACTATATCTGGAGCTACTTTACCTAGATTTCCAGTTTTACTAGAGAAACACATAATTGGTCTCATCTTGTTTCAAATTTATGACCCCAAATTTAAAATGTCACTAAACACTTCCTAGAAATCCTACTGTACTTCCTTACAAGATTATTTCACGCTCTCTTGTACTTTTAGGTCCCATACTTCCCTAATATTCTCCCACTTTCCCATTGCACCTGAGTCTCACTGACTTGGCTTATGTTTCGCAAACATGCCAGCTCTGATCCTGCCTTAACAACTGCACCAGCTGTTCCTTCTGCTTGGAACATCTCACTGTCCACCTTCTCAGAAAGACCTTTCCTTACCCCACTCTAGTGGCTCCCTAATAGTCAGTGTCATATCATCCAGTTTAAACCTCTGCTTAGGATCATGATCTTCCTCTTGTTGATTTGTTTGTTGTTTTTGCTTTCTATTCATCTTCTTAAACTGGAATATAAGCTCTATGATACCAGGGACCTTTTCTGTTCATTTATCTCGGTATATGTTTGTAATTAGTTGACCCACCAAAACTTTGTGATGTGATCTTTGGGGACCTTGTTAGAAGGATTCATATGTACTACTTCAGAGAAAGGAACCCAGGCAATGTAGTCTCAGCTCTCGATTGTAACTAGAGGTGGCCCATGATGTATATTTCTATTAGATTTGTATGTATAATCTTTAAAAAAGAGATTTTTATTTATTTATTTATTTATTAAATTATCTTTATTTATTTTATTAAATTTAATAATAAATTTAATTTATTAAATTATCTTTATTTATTTTATCTTTATTTATTAAATTATCTAAATAATAAATTATTATTTATTTATTAAATTATTATTAATTTATTTATTTATTAAATTATCTTTTTATTTACTTATTTATTTATTACATTATCTTTTAAATAAACAATGGGAACTAGAGGGAGAAGAAGACCAGGAAGGAAGAGTTGAAAATATTTTCCTTAATCTTCTAGTCATAATAAAGCTTCATTATTTAATTTTTTACTTGTGATACTGAGAGTTAATTTTATTCTGTTTTTCTGTGTTTTCCCCATACAGTACTTCTTTTTGGTTGTACTCAGTATTCACTGATTGCAGTGTGATGCAGAGTCTAGTTTGATTTCTGCCACTGCCTGACCGCACACACCACTTCTGGCCCTCACTTACCTCATATGTAGAACAGGAGTTTAATATCTTCTAGCTCAAAGATGCTGTGACTGTATGAGCTATGTCTTTCCATAGATGGTTGAGAGATTGCATCTTCTGTCAGTTCTAGAAATAAATTAAACATGTGTCATTGCAGTATTTCTTTTTTCCTGATAAAACCTTCGATACATCTAAATCCTTGTGAAAACTACTTATTTCATGCATTATATTGAGAGATTTATGAATACATGTTAACAAACTAGAACTTCCACCACCTTTGAAAAACGTTTTTCAAAACAGCATGCTAAACCCCACCTTTATTCTATAAAATTTTAGTTTGACTTTTCATATTGAATAGTCTTCAGCTGAAGCTGAAGATAATGTTATTAATGCTAGTAAAATTTTCCATTTCTAAAATTATACTCGGTATGAACTATTTTCATTGCTTCACTTGAATTGCTCTGAGAGAACAGGAGCTGTTGCATTATGCAGTGGGATATCCTGGTAGACAGTGTGTGATAGAAACAGCACCAAATCAGGACTTGGAAATAAGAATAGCCACTATTCTCCAGGTACAGGCCCTGGTTCTAAAGCATTTTACATTTATTTAATAACTTAATCCTTACCACCACTACTACTGGATCCATTTTACAAATGAGGCACAGGAAAGTTAAGGATTTGCCCAAGACTACAAAGGAAGAAGCTCCAAAGTACATACCTTTAACCGTGAAGTTCTCTTCCCTCCCTTAGGAAGTTGAGGTCATATTCCTTGCTCATACACCCTCCTCCCAGTGACTTTTTAACATTTTATGCCAGTTTTTCAGGCTCTCTTGCCTTTGTTTTCAAGTAAACAGAGCAGGATAATATCTGCACAACTTCTCTCATGAGACAATTTAAATAATGCTTAAGTAGATGATGGGTGTTTACTATATCCCATGTATTTTTACTATTTATACTTTTTAGATATTATTTTTAATCTACCCAATATTTAATAAAATATTTTTAAAGAAAAGTGTTATATACATTGGATTTGATTTTGTATCCCTGGCTATACATTTCAACGGACTATTGAAGAAAAAGCAAACCACTTTATGTAAATATATAGATTCAGTGGAATAGAGGATAAAACTTGAAGAAACAATCTCAAGTCACCTTGAGAAGAAAAATAAATCTTTAAAACTCAGACTTAATATGAAAAACTATCTATCACATATCTCCACTCAAAAATCAGTTTATAAATATAAAGACAGAGTAGAAGGGAAAAAAGCAAGAAAATACCCCAGAAAAAAATTGGAGTAAACTAAAATGATGGATATTACACGTCTCAGTTAATCTCGTATATAAACATTCCTCACCTAAGACATATTTTCTCAGATTTCCAGCTTGGAGGTCATATAATAATTGATATATGGCTCAGCTTATTAAAAGTACTGGGATTCAAGTCTAAGTTTCCCTTTAAGCTGGTGTTTAATTTAAAATAAAGAAAATCAAAATGAAAGTGAGATGATAAAGTTTCCTGAGGAAGATGTTTTCCTTTCCAGTCCTTGGGGAACAGCAAGTCAATGAGGATTTGTCATCTAATGTTGAATGCCTAAGTTTCTGTGAGCTCTGAGTACAAATGATTTAGTATGAAGAAAGCTACAACTGGCCACCTTATCAAGATGCCTTTTCCCAGGGCCCCTGGGTGGCTCAGTGGGTTGGGCCTCTGCCTTGGGCTCAGGTCATGATCTCAGGGTCCTGGGTTCCAGCCCCGCATCGGGCTCTCTGCTCAGCGGGGAGCCTGCTTCCCCCTCTCTCTCTGCCTGCCTCTCTGCCTACTTGTGATCTCTCTCTCTATCAAATAAATAAATAAAAATCTTTAAAAAAAAAAAAAAGAAGATGCCTTTCCCCACCTCATCCTGACTTTCTCCCCTCAACCCCGCCCCAAAGGGAATTCTGAGGCAGCTATATCAGGTTGGGTTGCTGTCTCTAGCAAAGACTTATTTCCTATAAGGTTATTATGTGTTTCTACAAGGCAAAGAAATTTGGAGAATTTTAAAATGACATAGATTCTTGATAAATGGAGGATGATTATATCAGAAGTGTAAGTGGCTGAACAAAGAGAAGATGGGGTTTCCTGACATTTATATCCAAAGCATATCTTTAAGGCATATCAATGTTACTTCCCCCAGTAGTTCAGGAGAGATTTTAACACTTTTCTCCGTACGCGGTTACAAAAGCAGCCACTTTGTGAATTTAATTTTAGGCAGGTAGAAAAGTTCTGTGGAGCCTGGCAAAGCTATAAAATGGTTTGCTTAGAAAACATATACAAATATCACTATAAGACTAAAAACAGTGAAAGACGATCTGTTTTCACCTAGGGTTATTGCTTAACTTGTGAGTCTGTCTGATTTCCAACTTTGTAGTTGTTTTCTTTATTGAGATTAAGTATCCAGCATTAACACATTGATGTGTTTAGAAGACAGGCGTTTTGGCTAAGAGGATGCAGGACTTAGGAGTCTGTGTTTCCTGCCAGATTGAAAGAGTCCTACTATACTATGAGACTCTGAGTACGTGGTATTGAAGAAAGAGGTAATTAGGTTGACTATATCAAATTGCAGCTTATAAAGTTGACTGATGATTAGAGATTTGTCTTGATTTTTAAAATGGCTTTGACTTCGAGGTTATACCTCATTCATGTTTATCTGTTTATTTTGTCAGTGGGGTCAGTGGTGGTAGAAGACACTTCTACTTTGGGAATTGGGATCATACATTCTATAACCTACTGCAGAGAGAGGACTTTTGTGTCTTTAATCATTGTATATTGAAACAAGATTGGAGGACGGCATTAAAGAAACTTTTGTGTCTTTAGTCATTGTATATTGAAATAAGATTGGAGGACAGTGTAACTTCCATTTATTTTATATCCTAAAGGAGTTGAGTTGTATTAAATATGGGCAGCTACTAGTTTCATGCTACCAAATATAATAGATATGAAATAACCTCTTAAATGAAGTCTCTCTTCATTTTAATATTCTCTTCAATATTTTAGCAAATATTTACCCCCACGGGGGTATACCTGAACATGGGGCCACCTGGGTACCTCAGGCACTATTATCCAAAATTTGTGTTCTAATGCATCAGCCCTTTAACATTGTGTGGCAGAACTGCTCTTACTTCTCTCTACCTTACTACAGTTTTCTTAAGTAATCTCTATGCCCAGTGTGGGGTTTGAACTCATAACCCTGAGATCATGAGTCCCATGCTCTACCGACTGAGCCAGCCAGGTGTCCCTATCCCTTAGTTCATTTTAAACTTAAGGAAAGAAATGAACACTAGAACTAAATTACTGTGATTTGGGATCACATCTACAAAAAGAAAAATCACAAGTTTTTTATAAATCCAATTGTAATTTTAATTACAAGATCTAATTTTTAAAAAAATCTTTAACCACTATTTGTCTACATATATAAAAAACACTGTTTCTCCCCCTCCGAACTCCCCCAACTCACATCTCCTCTCCATCTCCCGATATCCTCTGTGTTATTCCTTATGCTCCACAAGTAAGTGAAACCATATGATAATTGACTCTCTCTGCTTGACTTATTTCACTCAGCAAATCGGAGGGGGAGACAAACCATGAGACTGTGGACTCTGAGAAACAAACTGAGGGTTTTGGAGGGGAAGGAGGTGAGGGGTTGGGCGAGCCAGGTGGTGGGTGTTAAGGAGGGCATGTATTGCATGGAGCACTGGGTGTGGTGCATAAACAATGAATTTTGGAACACTGAGAAAAAATTTAATTTAATTTAATTTTTTAAAAAAACACAGTTTCTCTTTCATTTCCAGCCTACCCAGCCTTCAAGGTGTTGTTCTTGTACTTCATGCCAACTGGTCAGCTTTCTGCTAGAATTTCCTTTATTAATACTGGTATTTCACTTACTGAGTCCTTGAGAATGGATGAAGTTCATCTAATAGCCATTTGTTCAGAGGTTCTCTTGAGAGTAGTTTACTTTGTTTTTGAGTATCTGTGAAGGTATGTTCTATTGTGAATTAAACGTTTTTAGCCACAGAGTAGAAGATGACAGAACCCCATCAGCCTTGTCAGAAGTTCCCTGACCTCATTATTGCTAATGGATCATGGTAATTCAGCCTGTTGTGAAATCTTATGTTCAATTATGCAGAATAATGAGTGACTCGAAACTTAATATGTCTCAACTATAGTCCTTATTACAGTTTGTTCAGCTTCTCTCAAAAGTGTAAGGTTTTAAGTAGAGTGGTTCACTTTTATATCCAAGCAAAAGTTATCACCAATATTCAGCCTGTCCTGATTTTAAATATGTGATTTGATTTTTAAAGAAGAGAGGATTGCTGTGTAACTTTATTCACTCATCCTTTTGTAGGAGAGTTAGGACAGGTTTATTCATTTTTAAGTATTAATTCTGGAATTCTAAAAGCATGCAAATGGCATTTGTCTTTGGATTCACAAAAACTCTAGATATTCAGAGTTTGAATTATTTAAACTCCCACAACACATGCACTTTTGCTTTTCAAGCATGAGTTATAATTTAATTAAAAACTTCTGGTGCATTGCTTGCATTTTAAATATTAATATGTTCCATGGATCACTTTCGATTACCTACTGTCTTGAAATTCTTGAAGATGTCAGATTTTTAAGATTCCCAAAGTTGCACTTGGAATTGTCTGTTGAGGCAAAGGGGACTATGATAATTACACACATCCATTAGGATCAGCAGAGGAGATAAACTTTTGGGAGGCTTAATGGGCATGTCTCAGTGACAGCTAGCAAAGAGCATTTGGCATGATTAAGGATGGATTTGAATGCAGTTGAAAATCTACTCTCATTATGGACAGCAGTGGAAGTTGCACTACAAATGCAAAATCCCCCAGAAGAAGAGTGGTGTGGCACGGAAGCTTTGAAATCCACTGTGGCCATCATCCAAATTATTCTCTTTCCTTTATGTCTTTCTGCTGTCAGAATCACTTTGCGATGCTCAACTCAACTCCCTACATCTTCGAAAAGAGGCAACCTGTTGATCTCTGTATTTCAGATTGTCCGAAGATACATCAAGGATTGGCTTGAAAGAAAGAAGCCGCCTTTTGGTGCTATCAGCAGCAGTGTCCTCCTCATGATCATCTACACCACCTTCTGCGACACATTCTCGAACCCAAATATTGACCTGGATAAATTCAGCCTTATTCTCATCCTGTTCATAAGTAAGTTGGAAGATGGAACATTTTTGCTATCCCCTCAGTCTACTCAGGAGCAAAGTGGAGGAAATTGTGTCCCCTAAATTCATTTTGAATGTTAATTTCATTAGAAAATAATACTGAGCTTCATCTTATATGTGCTCAGTGACTTTATCCTGTGTGTCTGTTCTTTAAGAAGACATCAGTTACATATTTATGATTTAATGTCCTTTGTTTTTTATGTTTGATTTATAGTAATTGATGCCAGATTAAAGAAGCCATGGGATCTGTCACATTCAAATGTTAGATTGAATACTTTTTGCCAATTTATTTTACTGTAACGTTGAGCTAATATTACCCCTTATTGTGAGTTAAAAGTAGGATTTATTTACTTAATACTCTCATTTTCTAAGTATAATAGTTGACTGAGTTAGTTAAAATATGGACATTTACATCATCTTTTCTACTAAACTATACCCAAGGTAATACCATTTCATTTTAAGAAGCGGCAAACTATGAAATGCAAGTAATTGCAAGGATCAGAAATCAACTTTTTGTTCTGTTTATCCTGTAATAGCAAAGACAACTTTGTAATTATAAGAATACCTAAGAATCTTTTCTTATTAAAAATCAACATGAGTTATTCCAAAATGTATATTATATGCCACTGCAGTTTGCTATTTGCTATAAATAACAACAGCATAAACCAGCTCTTTCTAAATTGAATAAATTAAGTAACCAAGTCTCAAATCAAGGAGGGTTTTAGATTTGCAGAGTAGTAGACATCATAGATGATGCCTGGGGATGTCTTCCATAAGAACTAATTTAGTCCCACTAACTTGGATGATTCTACCAGTTTAGCAATGTATGTTTGTTTTTCTACTTGAGTTCATAAATTGCAGATTAAACTAAGCGTATGGTAAATTCGCTACAGATATTTTTATACCCCTAATTTAGATTCAATCTTTTTTTTTTTTAGTATTTTCTATCCAGCTGAGTTTTATGCTTTTAACCTTCCTCTTTTCAACAAGGTAAGTGATATGGTATCTCTTGTGGTTGTTAGTTTTTTAAATGAGAAATCGTGCTATTTACTTGGCATCTGTGCCACGTGCTCATCTAGTGTTTCTCCCGTCTCCTGACCATTCCATCTTCCTCCTGCCACCCTTGGGTTGGAGACATTCCTGAAGGGTTTGTCCGTGGCCCTTGTGTCACCTGCTCACATCGTGTGCTTAGGTGGCCTCCTCCATTCTGCTGGCTCGAGCTGTCAGCTTCCTGCTGTTGATTTTCAAGCCAAGACCTTGCATTCCAATGTTTTTCCTGAGTTCCAGCACTATTTATCACTAACCATTTAGATATCTTCACCGGTCTTCAGAAGACCTCAGTCTCCAGATGGCATTAAATTTTTTCCCCAGTACTGCCTCTTTTTCTCTCATTTCTTTATTGTTAATGGAATCACCATACACAGAGTTACTCAGACTAGAATCCTTTGCATCATTATTTTTTAAATATCTTGGCCCTACCTCTGTAATATTTTTTAAGCTCTCAAAGCCACTTCCCTAATTTGGGCTCTTGTTGCCTCTTTTCTCCCTGGACTGTTGTAGTGGATACCTTATAAGTATCTTCATTTCTAAAATGAATTTTTCTTATGTATTTCATTCTGCTTCCA
>RCUC01122229.1:0-17085 GCA_003697995.1 Taxidea taxus jeffersonii | reverse complement strand
CTCTTCCACTCCCTCTGCTTGTGTTCCCTCTCTTGCTGTGTCTCTCTGTCAAATAAATAAAAATCTTTAAAAAAATTTTTAAATACTACATAATTAAAGAAAACTTAGCCAGTGGAGGCATTTCACTGATTTGTCCATCACAGAGTTACAGATTTCATAGGAATTAAGATCAAGAAGGGGCCTAAGATTTATCAAGCCCAACTAACTTCTACCATAGGTGAGAATACTGTGGCAGACAGACAGATAGACAAAAGGAAGGAGAGGTTGACTTGTCTGAGGTCTCACAGTTAGTGGCAAAAAAAAAAAAAAAAGCTAGTACGCAGCACATCCTACTGTCCAAGTGAAAACCACACATTTATATGCAAAGGTTGGTTTAAGTTTTGAGGGGGAAATTTCACTCTGAACTTCTCCTCTTTTCTTTCTACAGTGCAGACATTTGAGCCCTGGGCCTGAGAGGAGGGTAACATGTCATGCCACATACTCACTGTTGGGTTGGCTGTAGGATGAGCTAGCTGGCACCAGAGCCCCATTTTATTAACAGGAGGGGGTGTACCCAAGTTTGCTCCCAGAGCACGACTGACTTCCCATGGTGCTATGCAGCTGTCATCCTGGACACAGTTAGCATGCAAACACCTTCTCTAGAAAAGCTCTTCTCACATTTGCTCTATATGAAGACAGAGCGCCAAAAGAATGGGCTCTCTCCCCTGCAAAGCAATCCCAGGTGGCGTGTGTTACTGGCACAGTACCTGGCCTTAGTGGGCCTCTTCATGGGGAAATGGAAGAGAAAGAGATTCTCTTTGCCTTTTCTTCTTTTGCTGATCTGGGCTCCTGAAGTTTCCGCCTCCCAAACAGAGTTTTTTCCTTAACCCATAATATAGGTTTCAGGAAATCCTCCAGAGACCCAGGAACCAATGCTGAGGAAGCTACCTGGTATAACAAACACTGTAACAAACAAATCAGCAGTGTCTCAAAATGTCTTAGTAAAATAATCACATGACCAAAGAGGGTCAAAGAGGAACCATCTGGAATAAGCTACAATACCCGGAGATGGCAAAATGTCAGGGAATGAGTAATCATAGACATCTGTGGGCTTAGAAGCAAAGGAAAATTCTTTCTAGCATTTTTTAAAAGATTTGTTTATGTATATGAGAATGGGGGGAAGAGGGCAGAGGGGAAGGGTGAGGGAAAGGGAGAATCCCAAGCAGAATCCCAGATGAAGAGTACGGAGCCTGGTGGAGGGCTCTATCCCACGACCCCGAGATCGTGACCTGAGCCAAAATCAAAAGTGGACACTCAAGCCGACTGAACCACTCAGGGCCCCCTCTTTCTAGCATTTTAATAATCATGGATTCTTACAACAATTTCAAAAGTAATTTCTAAACTTATTTATGAATAAGCCAGCACCTGGCTGGCTCAGTTGGTAGAGCACTAGGCTCTAGATCTTGGGGTTGTGAGTTTGAGCCCATGGTGGGTGTACAGATCACTTAAAAGAAAAATCTAATCATTTTGCAAAGAATTCTTGCTAACAGTCAGGAACTTCCCAATAAAGCATTCCATTAAACAATAAACTTATCTATGGAGAGTGTGTAGCAACATGTTAGAGTGGACATCCGTCTGTCTACATTCCCTTCTCTCCTTTTGGTGACATCATCTCAGTGTTTTGGGGCACGCTTCCTTTTTCCTATTGCATTCACCCTTGGCCAACTGTCCATCAAAACAGCCCAGGCTTCTAGGGGGTGAACGTGGGGGGTTGTGTGGGAAGGGAGGCCATAGGACTCCTTCTGGGACAGTCAGATTCTGTTTGCCTGGAATTTGAACATTGGTCAGAGGGACACAAGACTAGAAATGTTTGCTGCTGAAGAGCCTGTTCTGCTACATAACCTTCCCTTTGATTCTATTTGCTACCCCATTTCTTTCCAATATGTTTCATTTTTTACTTAAGCCCTTGCTTCATTGTTTCTGTGGCTTGCAACCAATGAACGCTTACTAATGCACATGAAATATTTTTTATTTTAAATTGAAAATTAAAGCAGAAAAATGATCACATTAATAAAAACACAACTTTGAAAGACTTCTATCTGGAATTAAGGAAAACTGCAAAGGAAAGCACTGATGTTGTCAACATCTGTCTTTGAGAAATGGGACCAAGGTAATTTTTTCCTCTTCTACATTTTCAATAATGGATATACGTTATCTTTTAAAATAACCTTAGCTCAAAGAAAATAATTATATTTAATAAGCCTGATATATTCTTGGATCGAATGCAGTTATTTTAATGTAGCTCTGAAAATTGAAGTGGGAAACTTAGTCCTGATTCCTACTAAACCACTGCCAACACTACAAAAATCAGTGGGGAAAAAAAAAAAACACTTAATAAATGTAAATATTACCTGTTATGATTCTTCAGCTACTTATGTTAATATAACCTTTCAGAGCAACAGCATCTAAAGTCTTCCAAAGGGAAAGTTCTTCCCTCCTCGCTTCCCAGTCTAGTGCTTATTTATTTATTCATCAAATATTATTCAGTGCCTGTTATGTGCCAAACACTGTTCTACTCCAAGGACAATGAACCAGACTAGGAGACGGTGAACGTTTTCTATAAAGGGCCGGATAACTAACATTTTCGGCTTTGTGGGACCGGCAGTTACCTGTCTCAACCACTTAAGGCCGCTGTGATAGCGCAGAGCTCCTAGACACGATATGTCAATTAATGGGTCCGGATGTGTTTCAACAACACTTTATTTACAAAAAATGGGCAGTGGGCCAGATTGGTCCTACAGGCGAAGTCCCTCTTCTGCTAGAGCTTGCTTTCAGGTGTGGGCAAGAATATTTATCAATAAGTAAACAAATAGAAGAAGACATATTTGAATAGTCGTGTTACCAACGAACTGAAGGAGGCATCTGGCAGCCAAGGGCAGGGAAAGGAGGACTCCGGTTTATCGAGGTTTGTGAGGCAGGCAAATCACAGGAAGGAATGCAGGAAGCTCCTGGGAAGGGCTTGCGGGATGACATCTAGGGCTGGCCCACCCAGAGAGCTCTGCGTCTGCCCGAATCAGGAAGCAGAGGCATGAGGACACGGGAGACACCCTGTGAGGAGGAAGATATGGGGAAATGCAGTTGGGACAGTGGTCTTCCGCTTCCGAGGCATGCTTAGCTCTACTGGCTAAGGAGGCCTCCCTTTCCTAGCAGGAGTCAGGCCCCAGGAGGTGGTGAAGGGGGCAAGTCTCAGGGGCAACAGCAGGCGGTCAGTGGGGCACTAGCTGGGGTCCTTCTGGGTCTGGGGTACCTCAGGGATTCTGCCAGGCAGTCCCGGGACACTGAGGCATTTGTGGTCTTCTCTCCGATTACAGAGGAGAACAAGGTCGCCTCCTGCCAGTCCTTCCTCCCCCGAAATTCCCGGAAGCGCACCTTTGCTGCTGAGCTCCCCACCTGGCAAGAGGCACATGTTTGCTCGTTCTGTCTCCGCTTGAATCCCTCACTACATTGCTGTCCTGGTGAGTTGGGTTGGGATATGTGAAAAGAAATTTTAAAGCCCTCTTTTTTTCTCTCTTCCTTAAAATTTAGAACCCAAGGACTCTGCTGTCTGATTCCATGCTTGGCTGGATTTCTTCAGGGACGAAGGTTTCTGCTGAACAGGAGGCACCTCTGCTTCCAAACGGTACCCGCCTACCCCCCATGTCTTCCAGTCCTTTCTAAGAGATGAGAGAATACAAGACAGACGGGAAGAGGAAACGAGTGGACATTTCTCATGTTAGATGCTGTGTACTTTACATATATTATCTCTCTTAATCTTGACTACTTACAAGAAAGGTAGTATTCCCATTTGTTTTCAGGTTAAGAAACTGAGGCTTGGCAAGTTTTAATAACTAGTACAAAGTCATTAGACTATTGAGTACAGAACCAAGATTTGAACTGAGTTCTTACCAAATTCTGGGCTCTTTCAACCATGGAAAATACTATGGGGTAGATATTATATAATTCCATTAATATTTTTAAAAGATTTTATTGATTTATTTGAGAGAGAGAGAGAGAGGGAGAAAGAGAGCATAAGCAAAGGGGAGGGGCAGAGAGAGAGGGAGAAGCAGAGATCATGACCTGAGCCAAAGGCAGCTGCTTAACAGAGTGAGCCACCCAGACCCCTCCATTAATTCTTTTAAAAACCCTGAGACCTGATGAAGATTAGTGATTTCCTCCAAGGTCCAGTAGTTGGGAAGAAAGCTGTCTCTTGCCTGTGTTACACACACACAAATGCACACACATGCGCACACACACACACACTGTGTAATAAAAATTTTAAAAATTCATCTGCTGCTACTTGTATTGTTATTTTACTCTCTAATAGTCTCATGAATATATATTGTCTGCAACTTGATTTTGGATTCTTTGTTTGTGACCTTAGATAAAAAGAGTAGGTAACCGTGAAATTCTCATTAGATAAATGACTAACAAAATTTTAATCAGTTTGCAAATACCAAATAGAAGATAGATTTCAAATAATGGTTCTTTTCCTATATAAATAAGGCTGTTAAATTTGCTCCTAATAAGTTGGAAGTATATTTTAATTTGGTTGCAAATTTAGTTTTATTGGATGATTTGATTCAGAGGGGAATATTTCATGCCTTTGACAAAAAATAAACCTTCTACACAATAGACAATTTGAAGCCTCACTAACCTTATGAGATGTGTCATAAAGGCATAGAAATGATTGAGATGCTTCTCTGGTAGCATTTTTCATTTGAGAGCAGCAAGTGTAACAGTTAAGAATGGCCTCAAAAGTCAAAATGTCTAGGTTCAATTCTTAGCTCCTTCATTTACGATATAATGTACATTCAGTTGTGTGCTACAAAGTAAATTATTTAATATCACCATGCCCCAGTTTTTCATCTGTAAAATTGTACCAATTTGATTGGATTATTGTGATTAACCAAGACGATGCTGTAGAACAAAGCCACAGGATTGTGCTTGCCCCATGTGAGACCTCAGTAAATATTCACTATTTTTAAACCCATACCATTTTTTAGGGAAAGAGTGACATGAAGAATGTTAGCATACATGCTTGGAAGGCAGCGTTGTGATTAAAATGCTCTGGCATGCTAAAGGGCTATGTGAATTCCCATTCAGAGTAAAGTCTCTGCAGAAGTTCCCAAATCCATTTGAATTTGGGATATTTTGGGTGCATACCTATGAATGCCTCTAGGAAAATGTTCCACAGAATACTGGGAATTCCAGCCTAAGGCATAGTCATTTTCTATAAAAACTAAGGTGCTGGGGAAGGTGTTAGATTAACTTGAAGAGTAGTTAAAGACTTTCTGCTACCAAAGACCAAGTAGAAAATACACACCACGATCAGAAATGTCTAGAAATTTTTAGGACTTTTTGCATGGAAAGAGAAAGTAATGCTATTTTGATAATAACATCTCTGTATTTCACCTTCAGATACAATTCATAGTCTTCAAACCTCCCACTTTTTTCCAGTGTACCATGTGTTCTAAGTATAGATGAGAGAATGTATGCTCTCTCACAATTTCTCTGTGGTAACATCTCGGTTCAGACTTATGCTGGACTTGTAGAGAGGAACTGATATACTGTTTAGATCAGAGGTCACAGTCACCTGCCAGGAGGAAGGGCACCCCTACACCATTGGTGGCCACAACACAGTAAGTGGAGACTCTTGATGAGTATAAGCTTCTCAACCTTTCTTTGGAGCAGAACCATGAATAGGCCTCAGGGAATATAATGAAACTCTTGAAATGTGTGTAAAATTATACGTAACAGAGTAAGGTTATATAAGGTGGCAAGTGACTGAATACCTCAAATTTAGACCAGCTTCTCCCATGTCTAGAGTCTAGAGGTAGAATTCAAAGTTATCCTGAAACAGTTTTTCTATTTTGTGGCAAATCACTTGAGTGGGATCCCTTAGTGACATGAGTCCGGGACAAAGCAGGAGGGTGGTAAGGGTGTAATAGGCACATTAATAACTCTCAGGTCTGACACTTATTGAGATTTTGTTCATATAAAGCTAGTCTCAGGGAAGCATGGATCAATTCACGGATGTAGCTGGTCGCTTACCCAATGTCAGTCCCCAAGTATCAGACAATGATCTTAGTTGCAAGCAACTGAAGCCAATTTGAGGAGACTAAGCAGAAAAATAAGTTAATAAAAGAAAAATTCAGTAGGTCACAGAACCACTGAGACTCTTGGAGAACCATGATCAAGGCTAAGCTTCTAGAAAATACATAAGAAATCATCACACACATGGGGCACCTGGGTGGCTCAGTGGGTTAAAGCCTCTGCCTTCAGCTCAGGTCATGATCCCAGTGTCCTGGGATCGAGCCTCACATCGGGCTCTCCGCTCAGCAGGGAGCCTGCTTCCCTTCCTCTCTCTCTGCCTCCCTCTCTGCCTACTTACTTGCGATCTCTGTCTGTCAAATAAATAAATAATCTTTAAAAAAAAAAAGAAATCATCACACACACACACACACACTCTCTAGATTTTATTTATTTATTTGAGAGAGAGCGCGAGAGTGCAAGCGTGAGTGTGAGAAAGGGCAGAAGGAGAGGGAGAGAGAATCTCAAGTAGACTCCCCTGCTGAGCAGAGAGCCCAATGTGGGGCTCAGTCCCAGGACCCTGGGATCATGACCTGAACCAAAGGCAGACACTTAACCGACTGAGCCACCCAGGCACCCTCCCCCCCCAAACATATAATATATAGACATTAGATTTAACTTTGAAATCATGTAAATACATTATGTAATTATAAAACAAAATAAAAAATTTAAAAGCCCATCCATAAAAACTGAAAACAAAATGAAACAAAAGAACAAAAAATGAAAAGAACACAATATTATGTCAAGTTGGTTGCATAACCACACAGATTAGGAATTATTTCAAACGGCTTTAATACACTTTAATTTGACTATATAGTCCATCACTAGTGGAAATACTCTAAGGACAAAAACAACCAAAAAGTATAAACTGTTTTCGGTAATCATATCTCTGGTGGTAATGTTGGTATTTTTGTTTTTGAAGACTGTTAGGTATATATTAAATGGATAATTACATTGAAGTTGGAATATAGGATTTCAGGTGTGGGGGAAAAAGCAGATAAAAATATGAGACTGGCAAGGTTATGTAAAACCTCTCTACTCATAAATTTGAATGGGAAATTCCATTATGAGCTCACAATTTATTATATTCATCTATAATTTTGACCACTGAAAAGGCCTAGAAACATTGAGCACTCCTAGAACCAGATTGTTACCTCTAAAAACTATTTCCAAAGGAACCTATTCTCCCTGAGAAAATGACTGATTCCCAGCCCAGGGCATGAAGTGAATAAGATGAGCCAGAGTCATCCTGTCTTATCAGAAACTGAAGGAGTTATTAAAAATGATTGTAGTCCTATCAAAAGGACTCAGGAATCAACCTGGAAATGCTCCCAGGGAACAAAGAGGAGACAATTTGATCATTAGTATGAATAATACCTAGAATGGATTGAAACACATCAAGTATGTTTAAAACCATAAATTCTTAAGAACCCCCATGGGGTCAGTCATCTTTGGAAGATGCTCAGGGAACAACCCATTGTTTTGAAAACTGGAAAATAAGAGGACTACCACAACAAAGGTGGATATGTATCCCATCTTCCTTGTATGAAATGCACCTCAGGGTAAGTTTCTTTTTACGGGAGTATTTGGCTAGTACATGAGGAATAACTTCCAGCTCTTGAACGAGTCTCTCTCTACCCATGTGTTGGCCATTGTATCCATCCTTGTATGAACAGGGTGCATCACGATTGTCCCTCTCTGCAGTGCGTCTGCAGATTTCTGCTTGTATCTTCTTTCTTTTAGGATTGTTGTTGCTATTAGCACTTGATTCATCAATATTCATAATATCTTTGGCGAGAAGTATGTCCTGTAATATTATCAAGTGCCCTTCATTGTGTTGTGCAGTATTTTCGGCTGTCTTTTGACCTTGCTGATATTAAGGGTCCTAGATAGGTTTTCATTTTATTAGCATTCTTTTGGTATTCTTCTGATTACCTGTTAATTTGAACTGCTATGAATCATTTTATCTTAGGTCTTTTTTTGTGATGCAATTTGCAGATTTTGATTTGTTTGTTCTTTTGCAGTTATTTGCAAAAAGTCACAGTGTCTTGAAATTTATTCACATGCTGTAGCAGTGGTCCCCAAAAATGACCACCTAATGTCTGGATCAAAGTTGTACTGCAAGGAGCTCTGTCCCCTCTGGTTCTTCCCCTTCAGAAGCATCCTAATCGCATCTTTTGTTATATCCCACTAATGCCCCTGGTAGTTACAAAACGCTTGGAAACAAAATCAATGTAGAGCGGTTGATGGCCACTTCGTTAACAAGTATAGATGTTGGATGTCTGGGGAACACATGGAGCAAGACTGCTTGTGACCTGGGGAGGCCAGGCTACTCGCTGCTTCTATCTACCCTACCCTCAGCCTTCCTTCACTGAGAAAAAGGCAAAAAAGAGACGGCAGTGTCTGCACTGAAGATTAAGTCTCACCCAACCAATGGACAGAACTCTCCAGTACTAAGCCAGCCTCTCCTTGGGAACAAGGGGTAACAGAGAAAAGGAGGGTTTGGAAAAAGGACCTGGGCTCTATTTTTAAGCAGTAAGGCTAAGATGCTTTCTAGAAGCCTTAGCAATGAATCCTGCTCTTATTCCTGGAGCAACAGGAAACTTTAAATTATTAGTTGGCTGGCTATCAGGGTAAAATTTGATTAAAACCAGGCCCTGAGGGCAAAAATATCATCTACGTCTGGCTCACAGAGCATCTCGCATAAGGCTCGATAGCAGCATCTGACATAGGGCTCAATACTGAAGTTTAAAAACAAGATTGTATTGGGGACTTCTGAAAAGATAAATAAACTAAATACCATTCAGGAGTTAATTGTCCAGATTTCTGTCCTTCTAGACCTCCTTCACTTTCCTGGAAAACTTGGTAATACAGCTTGGGCCAGGACCAGACTTGTGCCCTACCGCCATAAGTCTGGGCCATGCTGGTTATCAGGGGCCCTAGGGAAGGAAGTAAAAGGGCTGGGGCCTAATCATTGTGATTTAGATATGAGGTCCTGAATTTAGTTCCTCCTCTTCTTCATGATGCTTATATACCTTACTCTAATTGCCCAAAGTTCTCTCTTCCAAAGCCATTTGTCTTTCTCTGGTAAAAACAGATTTTTAAAAAATGACTTTAATTTTTTTCTTGAATACATCTGAACCTCATATGTGAGAAGGAATGGTGTTTGCAAACCTTGAGGCGAGAGGTGATGGTGTTTTCACTCTAATTTATCTACATTTTAGGGC
Organism: Taxidea taxus jeffersonii; assembly: GCA_003697995.1. Taxonomy (NCBI): domain Eukaryota; kingdom Metazoa; phylum Chordata; class Mammalia; order Carnivora; family Mustelidae; genus Taxidea; species Taxidea taxus. The sequence goes on along the minus strand of RCUC01122229.1, from coordinate 7,750 downwards.
TACAAGCATCCTGAGTGCTGTCGGGAGTCTTGTGGCCCAACATCTGTACCTGAATGACTTGTATAGTATGCATAGCAGACACACCTGGACTTTAAAGGTGTATGTTTTCATCCCATTACACAGGTTGAAGGAACAAAAGTAAGAAACCAGCAGAAGAGACGTGCTGACTAGACACAGTAATATGATAAGCTCAAAAGATACTTGACACAGTCTATACTACTTTAAAAAAATTATCAGTCTGGACCAATCTTATAAGCCTGTGGGCTGTGGAACATGGAGAACTATTGATTTGAAGGTGCCTAGGAGGACCAGTTTCAGGGAAAGTCCTTTATCAAAGAAGTGATCCCAGAGAAGTCATGTTTCTGAGTAGAGCTTTATTTTTTATTTTATTTCAGGTAGGCTCCCTGCCCAATGTGGGGCTTGAACTCATGACCCTGAAATTGAGAGTCAGATGCTCTATCAACTGAGGCAGCCAGGTGCCCCTGAGTAGAAGTTTATAGAACACTGAAGGTTATCAGGTGGGGGGAACCCTCTTCGGTCATCTCATGTTCAAAATAGTTTCATTGAGACCCATAAGATCTGAAAAGAAGTCCAGATACAAGGCCTGTGGTCATAGTGTAAAGGAGGGCTTACATTAGCCAACCCTGGCCAAACATGGGGCTCGATACTAAACAACATGGTGGTCCCAGGAATGAAATAATGCGTAATAGGTAAGGATGGAGATGCACGTGAGCCCTCAAACAGCTCTATAACATGTATGTAAAACTAGGTGTGCAGATTAGAATCACCAGCACTACAGTGAGACAGGCTTGGCTGAGATTTGACACCAAAGGGGCATAAGTTTAGCATATTTAATGAAAGTATTTACAAAGACCTCTTTTGGACATAGCGACATAACTCATTTGACACCTTCCAAAACCTTCCCCCTCTGCTTTAAGCTCTCTACAGAGAGTCTGCCAAGTACTTTTATCCTTGGTCCAGAGCAGAATGGACTCCAGAGAGGGGGTGAGGAAAGACTGTAGAAGAAGCGATACCCACAAGATAAAAGTCTCTCCCCCTTTCACATCTTTGCTGAGATAGAGTTCACATAACATGAGATTCACCCATGTATAGTACATGTATACCCATGTATAGTACAGTGGCTTGGGGGTATACTCACAGAGTTGTGCTACTATAACCACAATTAAATTTTAGAAGATTTATATCACACTCCCCCAAAATGCACACATCTTAGCAGTCATTCCCCACCCCTCCCTCCCCATTGCCAAGCCCCAGACAACTGCTAATTCTATCTCTGGATTGGCCTATTCTGGACACTTCATATAAGTGGAATCATACAAAGTGTGGTCTTCCGTGTCTCACTTCTTTCACTTAGAATGGTTTCATGGTTCATCCATATTATGGCTTGGATCAGTACTTCATTCCTTCCTATGATCGCATAATATACCTTATTTTGTTTCTCTCCACTCATCACACTGGCAGAAGTTATTTCCCTCAGTCAATGGAGTCACGTTAATCAATAGAGTCTCTTTTCCTTCACTGCCTCCAGAAATAGATTCCTTCCAGAAAATGTGGCTGCCTGTGTGAACTTGCCATTTCCCTCTGCCTCCTCTGCTCTGCTCCTCACAACTAAAAATGGTTCAAGGGTCTCCTGTCAACAGCTATTGCCCTTTCGTGGGTATCTTTCTTCTTCAGGAGTGTACCTCTCTGGCCCTTCTTACCAGAAGCTACTGAGTCTCCTTGCCCCGAGGTTATGTTTTTCGTGATACTTTCTCTCCTCTTCTTCCTTTGTGATTCTTGATCTCCCTGTTCAGTCCCAGCTATTCTCAGCAGCTCTTGCCTCTACTTTAAAGTTTGGAAAGTTCAGGGGTGCCTGGGTGGCTCAGTCGTTAAGTGTCTGCCTTTGGCTCGGGTCATGATCCCAGGGTCCTGGGATCAAGACCTACATTGGGCTCCCTGCTTGGCAGGAAGCCTGCTTCTCCCTCTCCCACTCCCCATGCTTCTGTTCCCTCTCTCACTGTGTCTTTTTCTGTCAAATAAATAAATAAATCTTTTTTAAAAAATTTAAAAAATATAAAGCCTGGAAAATTTAACTTCTCCCAGTTTCATTAAAAAACTAACTGAATAGGGGACGCCTGGGTGGCTCACTTGGTTAAGCGGCTGCCTTCTGCTCAGGTCATGATCCCAGAGTCCTGGGATCGAGTCCCACATCGGGCTCCTTGCTCGGCAGGGAGCCTGCTTCTCCCTCTGCCTCTGCCTGCCTCTCTGTCTGCCTGTGCTTGCGCGCACTCTCTCTCTCTAACTAATAAATAAATTTAAAAAAAAACTAACTGAATAAAAATGAATAAAAATTAAAAATTAAAAAAAAAATAAGCCAATGTGGATTGAAGCTCTAAGGTGATTTCTAGGAGCCAACGGGAGGAATTTTGAATTCATGCCACCATGTGTACATTAGAAGCCAATTAATAACACCATCCATGTTAAATCAGTATTTTATTCATTATTCTTCTGGAACTGCAATGTCCAGCTGCTAACCATAGGAAACCTACTTTGCCTACTGGACTTGACTCATTCACTTGGGATCATGAGATGTCTGCTATGAATTAGGTCCTTTCTTAGTAAAACGAGGTTTTGAATTTCTAGAACTATATTTTGCCATTCTTTGAGATCTATGCTTATCAACTGATCTTCCTGTGTAGACATTTTTCTATACTATTAAACAATTTAATGCATAACAGTCTGTAAAAATATTAGCCCTAGAAGTTAGGAAATAAAAGAATGTGAAGGTGAACCTATAAAGAATAAGAACATTTAAATGTATAATTGGACAGAAACCCTAGCCTGTTAGTAAGAGTCATGGGCTAATAGAGCTGCTTTAATGTAATGACAGTGTTATTTATTGAGTGTGTTCTATGGATCAGGCACCACACAAGGCTTCTATATCTTTTAGTACTAAAAAGGTTGTGATTTATGCATTATTTATTCTTTTTATGTATGAGCAAACTAAGGAACAGAACAGCTAGCCTAAACTCACAGAACTAGTACATGGAACAGAGCCAGGATTCTAATAAATTTTGTGAGGTGACATAAACGTCCTCGCCAATTCTGCTATGTTCTTTCACTCAGCCCCTCCTCAGATTTGTCCAGGGAGAGTGTAGCAGACATCACGAGCCACACACCCAACAGTTACCAAACCTCTTCAGCTCTGTCCTGTGATAGCCGAGTTCTCCTCTGACTAGTAAGGCTGACAATATCAGATCTTTCCTCATCCTCCTCTTATAAAGGACAGGCACGTGTGCCATAATTCTAGTCAAGGAATCTGCTGAGAATCGTCTGGGAAAGGCTTCTTCTTGAAGAACAACAAAAAAAGACCCACAGTAAGAAGTACTTCCCCCTTCTCAGCCACATTCGTGTCTCTCTGCTTGGGACTGTGGCAGCCACTTTGCAGCCATGAAGGTGGGTGTAAGCAGGAAGCAGGTAAGCGGCCAACAGCATCCTGGGACGATGAAGGGGGTTGGGACCCTTGATTTTGTTGATGAGCTGCTTGATTAACTGTGGCGCTCCAGGCTTCTTGTTCTTTAGCATAATCAGGAATGAGATCCTTATACTAGCTTCTCTTCTGCAGCTAGTGGTTATAACATTATACCATAGAGGAATTTGTTACTTAAATTGCTAGAGGCCCTTTTTATCAGGATCCAAGACAATCATTTATAATTGTACTTCAGAAATCTTTTAAGACCAGTGCTGACTCTGCACTAAATCTTCGCTCTTCGTTGTTGTGTAAAAATGAAGGACTTTTTTTACTTATGCATACCCATTATCATTTTTTAAACCACTTTTTGGAGGCATGACTGATATCCAAAGAGCTGTGCATGTTTAATTCATGCAGCTTGATGAGCTTGGAGAGAACTGTGCCCCTGTGAGACCATCACCACAACCAAGGCCATAGACTTATCCATCATCCCCGCAAACTTTCCTTCTGTCCTGTGTATGTATGTATGTATTGGCAGTATTTTTTTCTTTTGCTATAAGAGCACTTAATGTAAGAACTATCCCCTTAGTGAATTTTAAGTATACATTACAGTATTGTTAACTAGAGGCTCACGGCACAATCCCAAGTATATGAGCAATTTAAAGAGTCAAACTGAGGGGCACCTGGCTGGCTTAGTCGGTAGAACATATGACTCTTGATCTTGGGGTCATGAGTTCAAATCCCACATTGGGTGCACAGCTCATTTTAAGAAAATAAAAAAAAAACAAAATAGTCAAACTGACAAAACCAGGGAGTGGGATAATAGTTCCCAGGGCTGGAAGGATAGGGAAGTGGGGAGTTGTCAGCCAAAGGAGACAACATTTCAGTTATATGAGATGAATCCATTCTGGAAATCTGTACACCATTATTTTTTGTAGAATCTTTATTTGCCTGCTATTCTTTTGTTAAAAAACCATCTTGCTCAGTGATCCCTCTGGTTTTTACCGTTTCGTGCCATTCCATTTATAAACTCTGAGAGTCTTTGTCTCCTGCCTTGTCTGTTGATGATTGCATGTTTTGTCTATACACTCCTCTTGCAGTATTCCTGGAAGCAGATGTTGCTGCCTATGCTTTCTGCAATGTAATAAATGAAGCAGGATTGGAATAAAAAATAAAACATTTCTGGTTTCCAATTTATTTTAAACATTCAAGCCAGATGTTTCAGCTGATCCAGAAGTCATTAAATGGATGGGTTCACTTTTCTATCATTCTGTAAGATGCTTAACTTAGCTTTATGAAATGGTATAAAACAAAGGTATTTTGCAAGTACTCAAAATCATTATTTGGCTAGCTCACATTTTTTTTTTTTTTGGAGATAGATGCTCTCTAAATAATCCTCTAAAACTATTTTTTGTCCTAGTGTACAGAGTCCCATGGCTGCCTTGGCCTGATCTAAAGTACTTAGAGAATAATTGAGAAATTGGGTTAATATAAATAGTTGGCATTCATTCCATCTATTTTTAAAATAAATTAGAAGACTATTTTAACTTCTGACAGATTAAGAAAAACAATCAGTGTTATACCCCTCAACTATTACTCCCACCACATCTCAACACCAACTCTACTTCTAGTTGGATCAAATTTTCTATTAATCATTCATATCTAATGTCCTCAGAATGCTATAGGATTATTGAGTTTTTAATTTATAAAATCCTACTTCTACAGTATTCTTAATAAAGTTATACACAGAGAAAATGTATACATTTAAAGTGCACAGCTTGATGGATATTAACATAAATATACATACCCAGCAACCCAGTATTCAGATCACGATGTAGAACATGTCCAGCTGTCCAAGAGACTGCCATGTTACTGCTGCTATCCCCCAAGGTCACCATTATTGTGACATGTATTATCACAGTCTAAGTAGTTTGACTACTTCGTATAAATGGTACCATACAATCTATGCACTTATTTTTATGAGATTCACCTATGTTGCTTGTGGAAATACATGTTATTGCTTGTTAATATTCATATGTGTTACTGCACTGTAGTAATTTGTTCTTGTTATCATGGTTAGTATTCCATTGAATATATACACAGCCACTTATTTTTTTCATTGGGCTTTTTTCATGGACATGTGGGGATTCGAGTTTTTGCCACTTATGAATAAAGTTGTTTGGAACATTCTTGTATATGTCTTTTGATCTACTTTGATATAAATGTAGTCATGCCGGCTTTCTTATTTTTATTGTTTTCATGGTGTATTCTTCTCTATCCTTTTACTTTTCATCTTTTTCTCCCTGAATATTTAAAGTTCCCCTCCATTCCTAACTCTTCAGAGTTTTTCTCATGAATGCGTGTTTCATGTTGTCAAACATTCTTTTGTGTGTGTCAATTGATATAATCCTGTGATTTTTCTTCTCTGGCCTGTTGATGTGGTAAGTTACACTGATTGACTTTCAGATGTTGAACCCAGGCTTGCACACATGAATTAAGTTCTGCTTGGTCATAGCATATAATTGTTTTTATATATTTTTGGATTCAATAGGTTAGTATTTTAGTTGGTGATCTTTACATCTAAGTTTATAAGCGATATTGGCCTGTAGGTTTCTTTTACTATATTGTCTTTGTCAGGTTTTGGTATCAGGGTAATGTTGGCCTCATAAAATGAGTTTGGAAGTTTTCCTCCTCTTCTATTTTCTGGAAGAGATTGTGTAAAATAGGTGTTAATTCTTCAAATGTTCACTAGAATTTTCTGGTGAAACCATCTGGGGCTAGAGATTCCTTTCCCCAGAGCTTTAAAAAATATTACTTCACTTTTTTTTATGATTCTAGGACTTTTTGGATTATATATTACATGTCGGTTGAGTTTTAGAGTTTGTGTTTTTTAGAACTTTGTCCATTTCTCGTAAGTTGTTAAATTTGTGAACACAAAGTTTTTGGTAGTATGGCCTTGCCACCTTTTAATGGCTAAGGATTGGTAGTAATGTCCTTGGTTTTAATCCTGATATTGGCAGTTTGTGCCTTTTTTCCTTTTATCTTGTCATCTTGAAAAAAGTTTATCAATTTATTGATTTTTTTTAAAGAACCATTTTGTTCATTTTATTTTCTCTATTGTTGTCTTCTTCTCAATTTAAATGATATCTGTTCTTAGCTTTCTTATATCCTTCCTTTTGTGTGCTTGGGTTTATTTTGCTTTTTCTTCTCTATTGAGGTGGGAACTCTTGTTGTTTGAGACCTTCCCCTCTTCTAGTAGAAGCAATTCGTGCTATAAGCTTTCCTCTTGGTGGTGCTTTAGCTGCACCTCATGTATTTCCGAATTTCCATCGTGATTGCTTCTTTGACCAATGAGCTGTTTGTTAGTGTGTTGCTTAATTACCAAACAGTTGGCCACTTTCTAGTTATCTTTCTGTTCTCAAGTTTCATTTTAATTTCATTGTGGTCCAAAAATAAACTATGCACAATTCCAACCTATTGAAATCATAATACTTTAAAAAAATTTTGTGTATTCCCTCATTTTAAAATTTTGTAATTAAAACAACAGGGATAATAACATAGAGGCTAAAATAGAGGTTAAGGCAGTTTTTGAAATTCTCACTAAATGGATCAAGTTGGAATCAGATCCAGAAAGCAAATTTCCTGAATCTTTGGCTAAAACACTTTCCATAATCCCCTGCTTATCTTCTCACTGGTTGAATTCACTCATTGACTCCTTTGGTAATTCTAGTTTCTTCACTAAGCTGTAGGTAACTGATTCAGCCTTTCCTACCATACCTTTTCTTTCATATCCTATTGTAAATTTTGTAATTATCGTGTGGGTTAGCTCTTAGTTATTATTTTTTTTTAATTTTTTAAATTTAACTGTATCTATCCTATATTTTTGGAGAAGGGCTGTCCTCGGGTGTTTTATTTCTTTTATTTCTCCTTTAGTATTGAGTTTAGTGCTGGGCAGATAACACTCCACATATATTTATTAATTAATTAAATCTTATGCTATATTTTCATTTTTCAAATCAAACAATTTTCTTTTAAGTTCAATTCATAGTTAAGAATTTACAGTTAAAGTTTTGAATCAAAAGTAACTCTCTTAAAGGTCCTTAACTTGAGGGACATGTGGGTAGCTCAGCTGTTAAGAGCCTGACTCTTGATTTTGGCTCAGGTTATGATCTCAGGGTCATGAGACTGAGCCCTGTGTGGGAATCTGTTCTCAGTAAGGAGTCTGCTTGAGATTCTCTCTCCTCTCTCTCTCTCTCTCTCCTGCCCCTCCTCCAAGCC
>ML099961.1:28896-45025 GCA_003697995.1 Taxidea taxus jeffersonii | reverse complement strand
CCCCCCCGCACCAGGCCGAGGGGAACGTTGGCTCCCCCCTGGAAGATTCCAGGTTCCAGGTGAGAAGGGGCCCTTGGGGGCGGGGATGTTGCTAGTCATTTAAATGCTTAACCAATGGTGGGGAGTCCGAAGGGAGAAATTCTTGGGGTTCAGAGAAGAACCTGAGGGTGGGAGGGTTTGTCCTTCAAACAGTTTACAGCCAATGGGAGCGTGGAGGGGGGGCGAGCGGGAGAGGGCCCCTCAGATGGGGGAGGGGAATGCCCAACCTCGTGCCTCCATACCAATTGGAGGGCAAAGGGGCGTGGGGGCGGTGTGTCCCCCCATTCCATTCGTCCCCTGGGGGTAGAGGAGTCCGGAGCCAGGTGAGGTTTCCTTTTGGTGGCCGGAGGGAGGGGTGACCTAGTGGGCTGGGGAGTGGGAGTGGTGTATTTCTTACTCTTGGATGTGAGTAGGCAACTCAGGTTGTGAACTGAGATTGTTCCCGGGCGCCCACTCCCTTTCTCCCCAGAGACTCTGGAAGGAGCATTTCTGTGCTTTTATGTCAGCGGTAGGAAGCTCGCAGTCATCACATGGCATGCTGGAGGTTACGCTTCGAATCGCTTATCGAATTTGTGTGCATTCACGTGGACACGGCCTGTGGAGCCTTCTGTACAAAACTTCGTTGCCTCGGTGGGGTCTTAGCTCAGCATGTGTTACCCCAGGCTGGGGAGGGCTTACAGGCTGAAATCTTAGGGTTCGCTTGGGAGCAGAAACCAAGCCCAAGGTGGGTCCTGGGAGGGCTGTAGAAAGCGTGGTCTGAGACTGGGGAGTTGAGGCTTAGGACCTGGAATGATTTCACAGCTCACAAAGTTTCGGGTTTCTCCAGAGTGGCGTCTTTTGCCTCCTTCATCCCCTCCCCCATTCCTGAACAGTTCTCTCCTTGTGTGCTGCGGGGGAGGGAACGGAAAGGAGGGAAGAGTTACTTTTCCAAATTCCTGACTAGCTGTTAGCCTCCCCTGTGACTCATGTGGGGGAAGGGAGGTTTGAGAGGGAGTTGGGAGCAGTGATTTTCCGGAATGCAGGAAAGTAAGCCAGAGTAAGGTCTGGCTGCCCTTTCGCTTTCGAAGACCCTGCATTTCGCGATCTCCTACTAAATTTTCCTTCCAGGCCGGCCCCCCAATGGGCCTCTGCTAACTTGCAGGCCTCGGGCGGAGAACTGCAGATTTAGGAGGCTGGGCCACTTGGGGGAGGGGAGAAGGCCTCAGCAAAGTTGCTGTGTCATTGCCGTCCCTGCTGCAACCACCCGCGCCAGCCCGCATGTACTTTTGGGGCCGAAGCCTGATCCCTGCGTGGGGGAGGGCGGTGGTAATAGGGGAAGAGGCTTCCTTCCCGGTGTGCACTTCCCCCGCAGGGTTGGCCCGACTCTGGTGGTCGAGGAGACGTGAGATTGGCGGCCATTTTAGACGCAGTAACTGAGGTTAGGGCTCAAGAGCTACTGCAAAAGGGGGGCGGGGGTGATGAGGTCGGAGTGCAAGGACCTAGGCCCTCAGGAGCCTTTCGGGGGTGGGGGGGAGCTCTTATGTTCCTTGGTTACATTATTTTCCTTTCTCAGATAACGCAGTCTTTTCTATCTTGGTATCAGAGAAGGGGCGATGGAGGGAGAGGGAGACTGCCCGCTAAAGCGCAGGTTGGGGATAATTCTTTCACTCTCCCGTCTGGGGAGGAGGGGATGGCCAGGGTGGGGGGGGTCGTGGTCCCAGAGATGGCTTGAGAGATTCCTGGCTTTGTATTCTGGGTGTTTACTCATACATAGTCTAATCCTACTCAGGTAACAAGATTGTGGGGAGGACTAAGTGAGTAGGTTGGGGGAGGGGGGCGAGACTGAGCTCCCAAAATGGCTCCTGCCCCTCCTCGGAGGCGGACGGCCCGGGGGGGAGGGGAGGAGGGGAGAGAAGGAGGGGGAGGGCTAGTCAGAGCTGCAGCCGCCGCCTCCTCCGCTCGCCCTCCTCCCTGGCGCTGACCGATGGACCAGCCGCTCCGTGGGGAGGACTCCGGACCCTGGTTGGGGGATGGGGGGACCCTGCTGCCCCCGAGGCGGAGGGACCCTAAGAGGGGGGTTCGGGCCTGCTCTCGGGGTGGGGGAGGGCTGGGAGCTTGGGGAAAGGTCTGAGCTCGCCAGGAGGGGAGGGTTTCACCCTGATTCGCCCCTCGCAGGACTTGTTTTTTTCCGCTCTGATCTGACACCGGAATGAAGTTTAGGGAGGAGGTGGGTTTCATCTTACAGAGTATAGGTATGTTTGGAGATTTTGCTTCCACTTTAGTAGGACTGCCGGGATTTTGTCGACCAGGCATATATTTAAGTGGGTAACTGAAGGTGTGAGCAGGGAGGATTGCAGAGGTGCTTGGGTGAAAGTTTGGGGAACGTATATTAGATTTGGTTGTCTTGTTGGAAGACTTTGGGAGCTTACTGATTGAGTTTTGCCTTTGTCTTCCGATTATTTGACCTGGGGAAAGACGGGGAGGATTTTAAGACTGCGGCAAGCCTGTATTTTTTATTGTGGGCTATGGGAACCTTAGATCCCTCCATGGTTAGGTTAGGGAGTCCTTAGTTCTCTGCCAGAGTAGCAGGCCGCTTCTTCTAAGATGGCGTCTTCTTCCTTATTTCAGATTCTTCACTGCGGCGGCCTCTGCCGAGAACAACAACCCGCCGGGCGTCCTGCGGCCACACCCTGGCGGGCCCAGGCTGGCTACGCCCACGCGGCCCCCTGCAGTCCTGTCGTTGTGGCCAATGGAGGAGCTACGAATGGCACGACCTGCCCCAGCTTGGCAGTCGCTGGTCGCACCGGGCTTGGACGCCTGGGAAGACTTTGTTGGAAGGGGAGGCGGGGAGAGGGTGCTGCACCCATGCCAGCCTCTTTCCCTGGAGTCGCCGAACCACAGCGCAGCCAATTGGCTCAGAGATGTGGCGGGTTGCCGGTTCCCTATGGGTCTCTGCGGCACTCTTCTGCCTAGTGACTGACACCTTGGAAATGAAGCTTATGACGTCATCGATCCAGCCAGCCAATAGAAAACGCTCCCGCGGAGAGGTGTTCCTCCCCTTTCGACTTTGCTTCTTCACGCGCGTGAGCGAGCGTGTGCGCGCGGAGGGGGTGGGGGAAATCTCGAGCACGGTGGCGCGCATGAGCGGCGAGGCTCCTCCTCCCTGCCTATATATAAAGGGCTGGCGCGGGGCTCGGCGGCGCCATTTCGCGCTGGAGTGGAGCAGCCTCTAGAACGAGCTGGAGGATTCTGCCTACTGATAGAGAGCTTTCGAGTCGTCGGGCGCCGCCATTGCAATCCACGTCCATCCGTTTGGAAATGGCCTTCGTCTCGGCCTATGACCAGTCCCGGCGGACAGTACAGACCCCATAGAAGCCCCCGACGCTCCCCTTTTTCGGGCCCCGCCCAATCCTCGGAGTCTGTCCACCCCCTCTACTCCGCCCTCAAGAGGATTTCAAAGATGGAGGCGGCGGCTCCCTAAACCACTTTTCGTGTTCATCCGCCTCCATCCGAGATCGAAACGGGACCTCGTCCGCTGCGGGTAGTCCCAGCAGGAAGAGGGGATCCTGGCAGATCAACAGCGGGCCGTATTGACGACGGTGTCCAGGATTGGGGGCCGTCCTAGTGTTTGAGGAGTCTGTCCCCCCTCGTTCGCCTGCCTCTGCTGAGGCCGCCGCCATTTTCTCGCTGTCCGCCTCCTGCGGAGCGCGCCAAGCTGCTGGGAGCTCGCGGAGAAGACTGCTTTCGTGCCGGCAGGGCGGGGGTGGGGGTGTTGTCGTCCGGAGGGCCAAGGGCAACGGCCCTCCAACCCTCCCCGACTTCCCAGGTTATGCTGGACCGGGAGGTAAGGGGAACCGAGGCCACCCGGACTTTACGCGGCTGAGGGCAGCGCCGGTTCCCCGTGGTCAAGATGCTGCAAAACGTGACTCCCCACAGCAAGTACGTCCCCGCGATCTGCGTGTGGGAAGGATACGTTGGGGGGCTGTGGCACGGGGATGTGGGGCGTCGGGTTCGGAGGGAGGACAGAACCGACTCGGGCGCGTTCCTCTTCCGCGGCGCGACTGTTTGTCCCTCGGGCCTCGCGGAGGGGGTTGGGTGACGGTTTTGGAACGGTGGTAGAGGGCCAGATACTGCGTATGGAGGGAGGACAGGTTGTCAATTTATGCGTTATTTTTCCCGCCGTGGTCCAGTCTTAATCTAGCCGGACAGACGGGGTTGGCGGCGGAATGTTATGGGAAAAGACGACATTGAGTGGGTAGCAGGTCTTGCGGGCGGTGGGTCTGGTGTCTAGCAACGGTTTGTCATAGGGCTTTTAGGGGCTTTCGTGGCCCCATCTAGCACCTTATAGGGTTGCCATGGTGATAGAGCCTCAGACTGGCTACTGAGATTCCCACAGTGGGGTAGAGGGATTACTTTTAGCCAGTGGGTTCGTGTATTCAGATTAGGTCGTTAAATTTTTGCTTGTCTTTCGGTGACCGAATCAGTTTTGTGTTGGGGGTTTGCGTGCGTTTTGTTTGGAGGCATGTTTTTGCGCTCTCTGAGAGTTTGATTCTGTGCAGGAGGGTGGAGCTAAGGATTTTTAGTCCAGCTGTACGGATGTAAACAGTGAGATCTCCGTGTAGTGTCTCTGGTCTTAGGACCTGGGAAGCACCTAGTTCTGAGGAGTACGGGAGAGAATATAAGTTTGAACCAGTCTTGGCCATTGATATCAAGAGTCTGGTGCTGGAGTGAGAGCCGTTAATCTTACTTTTTTGGCGGGGTTAAGGGTGGTCTGTCACTGTTCTATTGGAACTTGCTGACCTTGACTAGGGACTGGGCTGGCTTTATTTTTGAGTCCCTTGGAGAAAGATGAATTCGAATGATTTCTGGGGTCTGGCAGCAGGTTATTCCAGGCCGTGAAGTCAGACAAATGCTCCCTTGTGTGAAAAATTTTTTTTAAGTTGGTAAGGTTTTCCGTTAGATTTCTGATTCATTCTCTACTTTAAATTAAGCAGCGGAGCTTGTGGAGAGGGTGGTGGTTAAGCAGCGGAGCTTGTGGAGAGGGTGGTGGTGTGTTCTCTTGTGCCCAGATGGATTTTTAGGTGTCTTCATTAGCATTTTGTGAAATTTGCTCCCTGTTTTGTTCCGTTCCTCTTTTCGTAGGCTTCCCTCAGGCTCAACCACCATGGCAACTACCTAGCCCCTAGTGAGGAAGAAGCTTGGGGTTTGAGCTCTGTCTGCTCCACCCATTTTAAGTCTCATACTCTAAAGCTGTGGTTCTCAGATGTTAAGTTATGCTTTCTGAGAAACCATGTTAGGACTTTTTTTTTTTTCTTTTTTTCTTAAAAGAACTACAGATGATACACTTAACCATCAGAGTCCAGAAGATGGGATCTGGATAGGTTTAACTAAAAATAGGGAAACAGAAAGGGGGGGTCTAGAACAAAAGCTCCACATATTGTTTGGATACTGGTTGTGGTTGAGATTGATTTCCATAAGCTTGGTTATCTCTTATTAAAATCGAAGTCTGGATTTATTGGATATGGAATATAAGTGGCACTACTGATTTTCATGAAATTATCACGTCTAATTATGTTTCCTATTTCACAGGCTCCCTGGGGAGGGGAATGCAGGGTTACTGGGGCTGGGCCCAGAGGCAGCAGCGCCAGGGAAGAGGATTCGAAAGCCCTCTCTGTTGTATGAGGGATTTGAGAGCCCCACAATGGCTTCAGTGCCGGCTTTACAACTGACCCCTGCCAACCCACCACCCCCGGAGGTGTCCAATCCCAAAAAGCCAGGACGGGTTACCAACCAGCTGCAATACCTGCACAAGGTGGTGATGAAGGCTCTGTGGAAACATCAGTTTGCATGGCCCTTCAGGCAGCCTGTGGATGCCGTCAAACTGGGTCTGCCGGTGAGTGGGGATATTGGAGCGGGGAGGTATTGGCAATGAAAAAGAATGTGTGTGAGTGGAGGTGGGCTGCTTAGTGTAGGTGCTGCGGCCCCTAGGGACTTCCCATCTCTCCCCTGTAGGGCAGATAGCCACCAGATTTCTGGATTCTTGGTCCTTTGTGATTATTGATCCAATCGCTTGCTGTCTTGGCATCTCTCATTGTGCCCTCCATGTGTCCTTCCTTAACTTTTGTGCCCTGGCTCCATTTTACAGATTCCCACCCCAGGTTGGGAGAGGACCACGGTGGCCAAAATTCTTAGCTTCTTCCTCTCCCTCATGCCAGCCCATGGATAGCCAGCCCCAGAGGTAATGTCACAGGATGGGAAACCTCACAGAGTGGGTGGGAGGTGGGTGGTTAGAGAAAGGTACTAGGGGCCTCCCAACGGGTGCTAAGCCCATTACATTTTTTTTGTCCTTAGTTTAATTGGGGCCGCAGTGTAGGGGACTACATACTGTGATGCAGAGGGGGGGTGTGTATGTGCGTGTGTTGCTGGGGTCAGTAGTTTAGAAAAACTGGTGTTTATTTTGCAGTGGCTCTGATTTAGCATCTTTTTTTTTTTTTTTAGGATTATCACAAAATTATAAAACAGCCTATGGACATGGGTACTATTAAAAGGAGGCTTGAAAACAACTATTACTGGGCTGCCTCAGAGTGTATGCAGGATTTTAACACCATGTTTACCAATTGTTACATCTACAACAAGGTGAGTTTTTCTGTGTGTGCTTATTAATAGAGGAAGAGAGACTGTGTGTCTCTGTTACTGCTTAGATACTGTGTGTTGGCGGGATGTTTGAAGGTGTTCTCAAAGTGAGTAGGATCCGGAAAATCTGAGTTCCAAAGGATACCACTCACAGTGACGTAGCTTCAGAGATCTGGAGTTAAAGGTTATTCAAGTAGAACATTTTCATATTTGGGGATGATGGCCCTATTTCTCAACAGAAACCTCCAGAGAACTGAGTAGAGCAGAACGTATTTTCCTTGACAGTCTCATTCTTTTACTTTTGAACTTTTTCTTTATTGCATTTTGAGGGACGAATAGGGGAGGACGTGGAAATAAGTAGCCCAGTGTAGGCAGTTGTCAGTACTTGACGACAGAGTTGTCTGAGGGGGTGTGGTGATAGTTGGAACTAGGAATTTCTCTGAGAAAAATGGTTTGTCTGCTTTTAGCTGGTATTTGAATCTTCTTGTTTGTGTTTCCTGTAGCCCACTGATGATATTGTCCTAATGGCACAAACGTTGGAAAAGATCTTCCTACAGAAAGTGGCATCTATGCCACAAGAGGAACAGGAGCTGGTGGTGACCATCCCTAAGAACAGCCACAAGAAGGGGGCCAAATTGGCAGGTAGGAAGAGCAGCAATTGCCCTAATGGAGACAAGATGGGGAAGATAATAGAACTAATCTTTTTTTCTTTTTCCCCTTTCTTTCAGCACTCCAGGGTAGCATCACCAGTGCCCATCAGGTGCCTGCTGTTTCTTCTGTGTCTCACACAGCCCTATATACTCCACCACCTGAGATACCTACCACTGTCCTCAACATTCCCCACCCGTCAGTCATCTCTTCTCCCCTTCTCAAGTCCTTACACTCTGCTGGACCCCCGCTCCTTGCTGTCTCTGCAGCTCCCCCAGCCCAGCCCCTTGCCAAGGTACGGATCTGTGTATTTCTTTTGGGCAATGGGAAGGGCAAGGTCTTGGATGAATGAGGTGAACTCTAAAAGGCTTGCATCCTGTTTTTTTCTGCAGAAAAAAGGCGTAAAGCGGAAAGCAGATACTACCACACCTACTCCTACAGCCATCCTGGCTCCTGGTTCCCCAGCTAGCCCCCCTGGGAGTCTTGAGCCCAAGGCAGCACGTCTTCCCCCTATGCGTAGAGAGAGCGGTCGCCCCATCAAGCCCCCACGCAAAGACTTACCTGACTCTCAGCAGCAACACCAGAGCTCCAAGAAAGGAAAGCTGTCAGAACAGTTGAAACATTGCAATGGCATTTTGAAAGAATTGCTTTCTAAGAAGCATGCTGCCTATGCCTGGCCTTTCTATAAACCGGTGGACGCTTCTGCTCTTGGTCTGCATGACTACCATGACATCATTAAGCACCCCATGGACCTCAGCACTGTCAAGGTACCCACTGCATGGGGCAGATGGGATGCTCAGGCAGTGATTGGAACTTTGGGTTCAATAAAACAATCAGTCACTTTTAATGGGCACATGGCAATCTTGATTCTTGGTATTTTTTATAAAATGGTAATGGGACAGAAGGTTAAGTGCTTGATAATTGAGTCTGTATTTCTTGGACTTTGTATGGTGAGTTTTGTCTTCAGAGCAATACTACTCATGTATGTTTAAGTCCTACTTAACTGGGAGCATTGGGTTAGGGGAGTAAGGGGTTGGAAGGATAGAGGCCACCCACCCCTATCACTTAGAAATGGTTTTTTTTTCTAGACGTAGATATATCTTCAACCCACCCAAATTCATTTGACTTCAAACTTGAACCCCAGGGCATAGATCTTTAAGGTCATCCCTACTGTGCTCTCAAGAGAGGGCTACTCTTGGCAGTGTCTGGGGTTGGCAGGGAAAGGTGAGTCTCCCTGCCTGTGCAGCTTCTGATGCTGCCTCCTTCTGCAGCGGAAGATGGAGAATCGTGATTACCGGGATGCACAGGAGTTTGCTGCTGATGTGCGGCTTATGTTCTCCAACTGCTATAAGTACAATCCCCCAGACCACGATGTTGTGGCCATGGCACGAAAGCTACAGGTGAGTGTCACAGTTGGAATTTGAAGAACAAGTGGGTCTGGGGAGAGAGGTCTTGTCCTTCGCTATACTATCTTCTTATGAGGATCTCCCCCAATGCACAGTTGTAAAAACAAGTTGTGTTGTACCACCAGATGGCTGGGTGTAATTGGGGCACTGTTGACTAGCATGGCTCTGAAGGTATCTTTCTTCCTAGGATGTATTTGAGTTCCGTTACGCCAAGATGCCAGACGAACCACTGGAACCAGGGCCTTTACCTGTGTCTACTGCCTTGCCACCTGGGTTGGCCAAATCCTCTTCAGAGTCCTCCAGCGAGGAAAGCAGCAGTGAGAGCTCTTCTGAGGAAGAAGAGGAAGACGATGAGGAGGATGAGGAGGAAGAAGAGAGTGAAAGCTCGGACTCTGAGGAAGAAAGGGCTCATAGGTTGGCTGAACTACAGGAGCAGGTATTTTATTATTTAGTCTATAAAGTCATGCCCTATCTTTGCCCTAATTTTTTTTCCTCTTACTCCCTTTTTTCCTACTTTAATTTTTCTCTTTATACATCTGATTGTTTTGTCTCCAGCTCCGGGCAGTACATGAACAACTGGCTGCCCTGTCCCAAGGCCCAATATCCAAGCCAAAGCGGAAGAGAGAAAAAAAAGAGAAAAAGAAGAAACGGAAGGCAGAGAAGCATCGAGGCCGAGCAGGGCTTGATGAAGATGACAAGGGACCTCGGGCACCCCGCCCATCTCAACCCAAGAAGTCCAAGAAAGCAAGTGGTGGTGGGGGTGGCAGTGCTACTACACTGGGCCCTCCCGGCTTTGGACCTTCTGGAGGAAGCGGCAGCAAGTAAGTTCTCAGAGGTTAGGGAGCAGGGACAAAGGACTGTCATTACACTGTCCGGGGGGGGGAGTGGTTTCTCCTGCTTTGTGCAGAGTTCTCTAAACCAGAGGTCAGCAAATGTGTTCTTAATTGACTAGGTAACACTGATTTTGAGAACTGTGGAGCCACTCAAAGTCACTCACCTTCGGTGGGGTGGTGTGAAAGAAGCTATAGACCTTACTTATGGAAAATGTGGGTAGGACTTCTCCAGTAAAACTTCACTTAGGCAGAAACTAGTGGCAAGCCAGATTTGTTCTCTAGTTTATCTAGTCTTTCTCTTTGCACTAACAAATTACACACTTTGTCTTATTTTCCATGCTGGGGTGGGTTAAGAGTGTTTTAGGGAACAAAAAAATGGACTTGTGCCAATATACCAGTGTCTAGTTTTCAAAACCCCAAATAAATGGTTAAGTGCTTAGCATGTGAGAAGGTTTGTATTACGGAGGAGGGTTGGTTGTATCTCACTTCCCATTTGCCTTACGGGAAAACTGAAGCATTACTGCATTACTCTGGTGGGAAACTTAGATTAGTGGATTAAACAGTGGAAATGTGTTAGGAGAGGTTAGTGATGCTTCCCTAAGTGACAAAATTTTTTTTGCCTATAGAGTGCCCAAAAAAGCCATGAAGACAGCCCCACCTGCCCTGCCTACAGGCTATGATTCAGAGGAGGAGGAAGAAAGCAGACCCATGAGTTACGATGAAAAGCGGCAGTTGAGTTTGGACATCAACAAATTACCTGGGGAGAAACTTGGTCGAGTTGTGCACATAATCCAGGCTAGAGAGCCTTCTTTGCGTGACTCAAACCCAGAAGAGATAGAGATTGATTTTGAAACCCTCAAGCCGTCCACACTTAGAGAGCTTGAGCGCTATGTTCTCTCCTGTCTACGAAAGAAACCTCGGAAACCCTATAGTGAGTATGGAAGGACCTTTCCCACTTGAATCCAGCAGTCCTCAAGTAGTTCTGAGGACAGTGGGGTATGTTTGAAGCACTCTTGATTGTCAGCCCCAGGGCAGGGGGGATATGCTTGTTTCCTGATCAAGAAGGGAACTTGGCAACAGTAAGGTGCAATGAAAGCAGTCTTAGACCTGGAATGCTTGTATTTCTAGCCATTAAGAAACCTGTGGGAAAGACAAAGGAGGAGCTGGCTTTGGAAAAGAAGCGGGAACTAGAAAAGCGGTTACAAGATGTTAGTGGGCAGCTCAATTCCACCAAAAAGCCCCCCAAGAAAGGTGAGTACCCTGTAAGCTACTACAAATTCACTGCATCTCTCTCTCGACTCTCCTTGACAAATGGAGATGAGATTTATACAACTTTAACCTTTAACCTTGTCCTGCAGCAAGTGAGAAAACAGAGTCCTCGTCGGCACAGCAAGTAGCAGTGTCACGCCTCAGCGCTTCCAGCTCCAGCTCAGATTCCAGCTCCTCCTCTTCATCATCCTCTTCTTCAGACACCAGTGATTCAGACTCAGGCTAAGGGGCCAGGCCAGATGGGGCAGGAGGCTCCGCAGGACCGGACCCCTAGACTACCCTGCCCCGCCCCTTCCCTCTCTTGCTGTGACACTTCCTCATCTCATCCCCTCTCCCCTCCACTGTAGGAGAGCTGGCTCTGCAGGGGGGAGGGGTGCAGGGACATTTGCTGAAGGAGGGACTTAAATGGACAAAATAAGATTGAGTTCCCAGCCCCATTGAGAATGACCTCTTGGGCATAGAGCCCCCATTCAAAATGACTGATGTGGGGCAGGGGTACAGGGTGGGAGTGAGCAAAGGCCCTGATACGGGGTTACCTGAGGCCATAGCTGCCCTGTACACTTGTAAAGGCCCTGTTTTGAGGTTGGTTGTTCTAATTTATTTTAAGCTAGGTAAGGCTGAGGTGTATGGGGCCATGGTACCCTCAGCCTCCATGGGGAGGGAAGAAGGGGGAGCTCTTTTTTTACGTTGACTTTTTTTTTCTACTCTGTTTTCCCTTTTCCTTCTGCTCCATTTGGGGCCCCTGGGGGTTTCAGTCATCACCCCATTTGGTCCCCTGGATTGTCTTTCTTTGTTGATTCTAACTTGTAAATAAAGAAAATATTATTCAAATTTTGAGTTACCTTAATAACGTTTGCTTTGTAGTATTTCAAAAGAAACATAATACAAAATTTTGTGGGAAATAATCCTGAAGTGAGAAAAGGAGAGCTATCTTGTCAGATTGTCTCGGTTTTTAAACCAGTAGTCTTGCTATGGTGATTAAAAAGTTCATCTGCTTAGTAAAATGAATCCTTCAAAATAACCTTTGGGTTCATGGTTTGCTCTGGTTTTGGTTTTTTTGTTTAATTTTAGATTTATTTAGAGAGCACAAGTATAGAGGGACAGAGGAAGAAGCCAAACACGGAGCCTGACTTGGGCTTGATCTCACAATCTGAGATGAAACCAAGGGACACTTGAACTAGCCAGGCATCCCTGCTCTGGTTTAAATAGAGAAGTTAAATCCTCTGGCTCATTGATAGTTTAATCAAGCTTAGGATTCAAGACTTAAGATAGGTTTAAACCAAATGTGAAAAGGATGAATGGTGGCTGACCACAGGTATTTTTTTGTGTTCTGCATCTGACTTAAGACACATGTGTTTCCTTTTTGTAAGCTTTGGCCTCAAATTCCAGATTTACAAAGCCTTGCAGAGTTTACTAACAGAATATAATCCAGTAATTTTTGCCAAATTCAGATTATAAAAATGAACGTCCATAAATTAAAGCCCTCGTCTTGCTGAGGGGAGATGGACTGTATAGTTCAGGGAACTGGGGCCTGTGGGTTCTGGAATTGGGGACTAGCCACAAAAGTAAAAGACATTTTAGCTTAGTATATCAAACCACTGTAGAAAACTTGGTCTTTGAAGTAAGAGCTGGGAATTGTTAACGTAGAGAAAATGGTCTATTCTTCCCTAAATAACTTTTGGCCCAACTTAATCATAGAACTCAGTGAAACTTGAGCTTTGATCTTTTTGAGAAGGGTGATCAAAAAGATAATGGAGGGCACCTGGGTGGCTTAGTCCGTTAAGCTTCTGCCTTCAGCTCAGATCATAATCCTGGGGTACTGGAATCCAGCCCCTCATCAGGCTCCCTGTTCAGTGGTGAGTCTGCTTTGCCTCAGCCACTGCCCTATGCTTGTTCTTTCATTCTCAAAGTCATTTAAAAAACTGGAAAACTTGGACATACTTGTAATAGAATTTGTTGTGGGGGTAGAACAAGAATTAAATCTAAAAACAATGTTACAGTTTTAATCAGATGCATGTTTGTATGTCCAGGATTACATCTCATTTTCAAAAGTTTTGAGTTGCAGTAGTTTGGGAGGAGGCTAGTTACAGAATCTAGTATAACTATAAACAGAACAAATGCTGTAAGAAAAGGCAGAGCAGCTCATCCCCTTGACTGCAGAACAGCATGAGATGGAAGGAGTGGCTCCAGACCTGTATTACATCTCCCATCTTGCCACATCAGGCCATTTTCAAGTGTGCATGGATTTCCTGAGACTCACGTTCTTGGTAGAGTCCTTGCTGTTGTCCCTGATGCTTGCTTTAATTGGGGCCAGTCTTCTCCCTTAGTTGAATTTGCTAGTCCAAGCCCCAGCTTCACTCCATCCCATACCCTTCCACATGGTAAGTAGTTGGAGGCGTCAGAATGCTACTTCTGCCTTGCTTGGTTGGAATTCCTGTCTTCTACAGTAACTAGTGTCCAGCTGGACTAGCAGGACACAACTGGAGTCCTATGGGTATCCCTCCCATGCTCTTACCAGCTCTTGAAACCAGGGGTTCCACTGCTTCTTTCTAAACGCCATTTGTTGCTCTGATGTCTCCTGTGGGAGCTTTTTTATTCACATTTTACGGAGTTCCCTTGGTCGTCTTTTTAATAAATTTGGTCAATAGACCTAGACACTGCTGAGCTCCGCTAAGCCAGAGGTGTGGGGGTGAAGTCAGAGAGCAGGCCCTGCCCTCATGCAGCCTGCTCTGGAATTTCTCATTCTCATGGTATGCCATGCTGATGGTCTCCAAGATAAAGGCATGACTTAGTCTTTCGAGACACTTAATCCTTATTGTACGCCAATGTGTGGCTCCTAGTTCCTTGTCAACCTTGCTCTTGGATTCCCTTAGGACTGTTTTGATTGGAGCTAAACTTTGGATTTTGCCCAAAGTAACCTTGAGAGTGTTTTTCCTGATCAGTGAGAGGGACTGTGGTAGAGCTGGGAAGGCCATGTAAGAATGATGGTGGGGAACTGATCTGACGTCTCCCAGGATCTTACATCTTTGCTGCTTTCCCTTTCCCTGGAACGTTAGTTTGAGCTCTGCAAAATCTCACTAGCCGGTCTCCAGCACTGGATGAGACTGCTTGCTGCCCCCATAGTTTATGTGTGTGGTTTGGGGCCGGGGGGCACCAGCTAATCGCAAATTTTAATGGAAATTGTGTCTCTAGCCCCACAACATGCAAATATTTTATGAGCTTAGAGGGTTCTTATCAGAGAGATCACATCTCAGATCTGTTCTGACAGATCTCAGAAGGATGAGTAAGTATGTTGGGCTGTATCCAGAAGGGGAAGTGAACATTGCCTGCAGGAGAAATAGTGGAGGTAAGCTGCCAGAATGTAGGTGGTGCTGAAGCATCAAGAATGAAAAGGTGAGTACTTTCAGGTAAGGCCAGAAAGGCAGAACTAGACCATGGAGAGCATTTAGCCACAATAAAGATTTGAATTTTTATCCTAAAGACTTCAATTAGAACTCACATTTATTGAGCATTATGCCAAGCAGTATACTGAGAACAACTTAATTTGTCTTCATTATAGTCCTGTGAAGTAGGTCTAATCTCCCTTTAACAGATAAAGAAATGAGGCACAGATAGGTTAAGGAACTCGCCCAAAGTTGCAGCACGAGTGGGTGGGATTCAAACCCAGCAATCTGGCTCCAGGAACTACGACCCTAGAATTCCAATGTTGTGGGCTGGTGGAGTGCTAGGAAAATTTTTTTTCTTTGAAAAAATTGCAGTGGGAAGGATCATGTTGGGTTGGTGGGGCATTGAGAAGGGATGAAGAGTGATTTAAAAAGCAGTTTCTTCAAGTGAGGATAGTGTTTTGGAACGGAGAGGCAGCAATGTAGGTGAAGAGTAGCTAACATTAAAAAAACCTTGTAGGAGATAAAGTGGACGGGATTATTTTCCATACACCGTGGAAGCGCAGAATTGTAAATGGAGTCCCAGAGCTTTCCAGTAGTGGAAGTTTGGTAGTTGGCCGACAAAAGGAATGCCACCTGGCTCACGGGGTGAAGAAAACTGGCAGCGCTTCCCCGGGGTGGGGGGTGGGGGTGGGGGTCAGGGGATTGCTGGAGTCGGCGCACTAGAGAGCCTCACAGGGTCTTTGGCGCCACCTGGTGAGCATGTTACCATGACTTCCACCTGTATAGTTAAGGTAGTTTCGTGTGTACCCTCCCATCTTTTGGCTCTTCTTTCCTTCTTGCTTCCCTACAACTCATTTCTTGAAACATGAGCTTCACTCTTATGACGCGATCACCCTTGACCTCTGAAGCATCCGATGCTCTCTTCAGGCAGCCCCTCTTAGTTGGCTCCTCAAAAGTCTCTACTTTAGCCTTCCATGAGATGTTGTCTCTCATGTTACCTTCTTTGTCCTCCTTATCCTTATTTGGACACATCTCTTTAAGCAATTCTACCCATTCTTCTGGAGGTAGTTCCCACCCATAACCTCTGTCTCTGTCCAGACCTTGCTCCAAATTTCCAAGTCTCTTTTCAACTGCCAAATGGCAATGTCCCGGAGCTCCTAGCACTCAGCACATGTCCAAAAACGATCCCATCTTTCCCCACACATGCGCCTCAGTGAGTTACCTATTTATGCAACAAGCACTCATACAAAATTCACCAATGTGCCAGACACAAGTGTCTTTGCAGGCAAGTCCTCCCTAGAATGCCAGGATTTAGGTACCGAGCACCCTTGTATAGATGAGGAAACCAACAGAGCTACCCAGGAACAGTTCTACAATAAATAAGTAGCAGAGCTGGATTATTAACGTACGGCCGTTCCCCCAGTCGTTGGAGCCAGAGCCTGGTGATCTGCCTAGATTTCTCCCCCTTGCTCTCTCCTTCTTTTTCACCCTCAAGGCCTGTTGAGCCTGTTGAGTCTTCCTCCATCATTTCTTTCCCCTCAGTGTTCCCATCAGGCTGGACTGACACAACTCTCTGCTCACCAGTCTTCTGTCCACAAGCTCATTTCCATCGTATCCATCCCCCACACTAGCTGCCAGAGGAATCCTTCAGGAAAGAAATCTGATCGTGTTGCTTTTATTACCCTTCAGGCTTAAATTCCTTTGCAAGGCCTCTATCTCACCCTTGTTACCTCTACAAGGTTATATTTCTCATCTGCCCTTGAACTCTGCACTCAACTCAGAACAAAAGATGGGCCTTCCCAGGTTCTCCCATGCTGTTTAGTCCCATCAGGCCTTGGCACATGCTGTCCTCTCTGCCTGGAATATCCCCTTTTCCCCATCAGCAAATCCTACATAATCTCCAAGAACATTTTATTACCTCCACCACAAAGACATT
>ML099961.1:0-28496 GCA_003697995.1 Taxidea taxus jeffersonii | reverse complement strand
CTGACTGTTCTTCCAACCCCCATGCCACATCCACACACTTTCCAAAGGACCTCATTGAGCTTCTAACTGCACTCGGCCCTCCCGTCTGGCCACTCCCCTGTCTCCAGGCTGCAGCGGGAGTGTCTAGCATTGAGTTACAGTGACCTCTCTGTTGTGGCTCTTCCATTCATCAGCCTTGGAGGACTCTCCCTATGAACGATTAGACAACTTCAATTTTTCAGGTCACACTTAAGCACTTCCTCCTTAATTTTGCCCTCTTGTACTTTTATGTCTCTTATAGCTCCTTCATGAGGTAGGAACTGTGTCTTGTTCTTTATAACCTTAATCAGCCCAGTGCCTGGGGAAACAACTTAAATTTAAGCATAAATGCTACATCTTAGTCTTGCATCCTTCCCAGGTACCTCAGCACAACTCCCACCAGAAGATGCATCAGCTCTGCCGTGGGGCCAGTGGGCTGGGTGCTGAGGTGTGGACGGGTGCGTCATCAAGTTGTGGTGAATATAGGGAAACCACCCACCCCTGGCTTGCCCGAGTTTTAGCTACAAATATGGGAAAATCTCAGGCAAATTGGGATAAGTGGCCACCTCATGAATGGAGACATCACCACTTTGGCCACACAGGGAGCTAGTAAGAGCTAACATGCTCTAGGCATTTTTTTATTTTCCAAGCCCCATGCTTATTACGCCATATACCTCATCTCCTGATTCTCACCACATATAATTCTTTATGATTAGATTCCAATATGCCTACCTAATAGAAGAGAAAGCAGAGGCGCACTGAGGTATGGTAACTGGGCCGGAGTCATTGGTCCCAAAGTCCATGTCTTTCCGCTGTACTGTGTTGTCTCCGGGCTCCATCAACCACCTTCTCCCCTCGTTCTCTGCCCTACCCTCACCGTGCCAGGAGCTCTCCCTTTCTGAGGCACAAGGCCTGTCACTTGCACTGAGGCCTCACATCAACCTGAGGTGGCCAAGATAAGAGTAGCAAATTGTGCAGGAGGACCCAGCAAACATTTATACACAGTACTCCTCATGTGTGTTTGCCAAAGGAGGACATGGCTACTCTCATTGGGTAAGCTAATGCTTGATTTGAGGTTGGAGTAGAAAAGGAAGCTATTCTCCAGGGATGAGAATTTTTTTTTTAAAGATTTTATTTATTTATTTGACAGACAGAGATCACACAAGTAGGCAGAGCGGCAGGCAGAGAGGGGAGGGGAGAAGCAGGCTCCCTGCTGAGCAGAGAGCCCGATGCAGGACTCGATCCCAGGACCCTGGGATCATGACCTGAGCCGAAGGCAGCGGCTTAACCCACTGAGCCACCCAGGCATCCCAGGGATGAGAATTTTTGCCAGGTGTTGGTTTGAAGAGTACTAAAGTACTCTTCCATCAGTTCAACTGTCAGACCTCAGGGCTGCTGCTATGATTTCCGAGACCATGAGAAGGTAATAGGGCTCACTCAATGAATACTTTCTCCTCTTCTGCAGTGCATATGTTGGAACTGGCTTCCCCATTGAGGCAGGTTGTAGGGACACTGAGTTCCTCCAAAAATGGTTATTACCTATTCTCCTTCCTAGTCTCCTCTTCTCACCCAGAGTTGCTGCAAAAAGGAGACAGTTTCGGCCATCCCTTTCCTTCTTTCTCTCAAAAAAATGAAAACAAAAACAAAACCAGTTTTTAAGGTTTTCTAAGTTTGCATGTATGCTTTTAACTCTAACTCCAGGGAAAAGAAAGCTGGAAAGTTACTACAAGGGGGCCAAGAAGGCCTCCATCTCTCTCAGAGGGAAACTTCATGCTCTTTAATGAGACACAGAACGAAGGTTGTTGTCCCAGATCCATGGTTACTACATTTTGTTCTGTTCCGTTGATTGGAGAGACAACAAGGGCTGCACAATCCCTCTATGGCCTTTGGTCTCTCGTGTTGGGTTTCTAGTTCACCCACTGCCTTCCATAAAGAGACTTACTTGGCCCCCAGTTCCCTGGGGTCTAGTCAGTGCTGAGATGGCCCCGAACCTCTGCTTAAACTGCCCCTTCCAGTTCTGCATCCTTTTCTGGACGTCATTCCAACCACAGTAACCAAACCCATGGATTGGCTGCTCTTGAGCCCATCTCCCGCCCCCCAGCCTGATTCCCTAGTATTCTCCTGCTTTTGCATCACTGCCTTGGGTCTTGCATATAGACCCTGCAGAGCCCCACAATGATGTCACCAATGATCTGGCCAGAAGAAAACATTGAGTGCAGAGAGAACACTGAGCGAGCAAGTGAGGGAGCAGCTTGGGGTTGAGAGGCTGGTTCGAAGAGCAGTTCTGTTTATGGAGAGGCCTACTTCCAAACAAGGGAGAAAATAAAACAGAAAAGAATGTGCTTCTGCAGAGTTGAGAGAAAGCCAGGGAAGGGCAATTGACACTTGCTGAGCTCTTGCTAACCACCAGGTATTTTGATGGACTCTTCTCCTAGTGATCTCTTTCAGTCCACCCAACATCTCGATCACACGTACATTATTGTTCCTACTTTTGAAATGGGAGAACTCTAACTTAATGGGCATAAGAGGATCCCATTAGTTAGTGAGACAGGATAAGGCTGATTTCGAAGTTTATATTCTTTCTTCTATGCTGGAAGTTTTGGATTATATTCTGGATATAAGCAAGAAAAGAATTCACAAGTGAAATTTTAAAAACACCCAGAAAAAAACATTCCGATATTAACTCCACCAAGCTAAACTAAAGAATAAGGCTGGAGATAAACACACACACACACACACACACTTCTATCTATCATCTGTCATATCCATATCTATCTATCTATTTATTTATTTATTTTTAAATTTTTTTAAAATTTATTTGACAGAGAGAGTAGGCAGAGAGGCAGGCAGAGAGAGAGGAGGAAGCAGGCTCCCCGCTGAGCAGAGAGCCTGACGTAGGGCTCGATCCCAGGACCCTGGGATCATGACCTGAGCCGAAGGCAGAGGCTTTAACCCACTGAGCCACCCAGGTGCCCCATACCCATATCTTTTTAAATGTAGCTTCTTCCCAAGTTTCCTCCATGCTGTAGAAAATTAATTTGTTCAGCAAGCCCAAGCAATTGAGTGTTAACTAAAGAACTATTAAAGAGCTACTAAAGAAGTGTGAAGACACTTAGAGAAAGTGAAACCACCTTGTTCCACAAGTTTAGGCGAAGGAATTCCCAGTGATAGCTTTGCTGTGTGAAGAACACCCAGGCTGAGTAGAAACTATTCTCTTTGTACTGAGGAATAGCTGAATGGCAACTCTTTATACCTGCCAGCCCTCCTAACCATGCCTTCAGGCTTGCCTTACAGACCAGAACCTTGATGAAGGAGGAGGCCTATGGGAACCAGGAGGTGGCTGGTGAACGACATGTGTGCTGTGACAAGGTAGACCGGTCCATGAAAGGGAAAGTGTGGGTTGGGAAATATCTGGGCTTGTACTGACCAGGTAAGAAGGATAGAAAAAGAATGATAAAAATTATAGATGAGGAATAAAAATTACAGGAACTTTGTAGGATTTTGGAAACTTTGTGCCTTCTCCATTTTTACTATTTTTTTAAATTAATCTTGTCTGTTTCTGATTGGGATTGACAATGATACCTCGAATATGGAGAAAAGTACAAAATTACAAACCATTCTAATATTTTTACAGTTCCATTTATTCTTGGTGTTCCTGACATGACCATAGACAATATTTTAGTAACTTCTGACCACAGAAGTAGCTTTTGCAACCATTCCACTCTTACTAGATACATTAGCAATCTCTTGCTATTATAAAAAATGACATATCAGTCTTAAAAGACAGATGACTACATAATAAAGACTACATGTCTGACATTTCCTTGTATGTATTAAATTATATTTTATTTTTGGGACGCCTGGGTGGCTCAGTTGGTTAAGTGGCTGCCTTTGGCTCAGGTCATGATCCCAGCGTCCTGGGATCGAGTCCCACATCGGGCTCCTTGCTCGGCAGGGAGCCTGCTGCTCCCTCTGCCTCTGCCTGCCTCTCTGTCTGCCTGTGCTCTCTCTCTCTCTTTCTAACAAATAAATGAATAAAATCTTTAAAAAAATTATATTTTATTTTTATGTTTTAAGGATTTATTATTTATTCATTTATTTATTTATTTTGAGAGAGAAAGCGCGCAAGCAGGGAAAGCAGCAGGTAGAGGGAGAGGGAGAAACAGACTGCTGCTGAGCAGGGAGCCTGATGCGGGGCTCGATCCTGGGACCCTGGGATCATGACCTGGGCCAAAGGCAGATGCATAACCAACTGAGCCATCCAGGCACCCCTATTTCTTTATTCTAGAGAGAGAGTGTGAACACAGAAGCCAAGTGAGGGGCAGAAGGAGAGGGAGAGAGAGAATCCTCAAGCAGACACTCCACTGAGCATGGACACTGACTTGGGGCCCAATCCCAGGAACCTGTGATCATGACCTGTGCCAAAACCAAGAGTCAGCTGCCTAACTGACTAAGACACCCAGGCCCTCCCAAAGTATATTTTAGAAGAAAAATATTACTTGCATTTATTTATTTTTAATTCTGTAATTAGCGTTCTTTGGAATTCCAACTTGAGTTTCATGGAACAGTTTAAGAAATGCCAGGTGAGGATGTGGAGAAAGGGGAACCCTCCTAAGCTATTGGTGGAAATGCAAACTGGGGCAGCCACTCTGGAAAACAGCATGGAGCCTCCTCAGAAAGTTGAAAATAGAGCTACCCTATGACCCAGCAATCACACTACTGGGTATTTACCCTAAAGATACAAATATAGTGATCTGAAGGGGCACCTGGACCCAAATGTTTATAGCAGCAATGTCCACAAACTATAAAAAGAACCTAGATGTCCCTCAACAGAGGAATGGATAAAGAAGATGTGGTATATATATACATATATATATGTATATATATATATGTATGTATACACACACACACACACACTGAAATACTACGCAGCCATCAAAAGAAATGAAATCTTGCCATTTGCGATGATGTGGATGGAACTAAAGGGTATTAGGCTGAGCAAAATAAGTCAGTCAGAGAGGGACAATCGTCATATGATCTCTCTGATGTGAGGAATTTAGGAGTCAGGGCAGGGGGTTGTTGGGGGTGGGGAAGGAAAAAAATGAAACAAGATGGGATCAGGAGGGAGACAAACCATAAGACTCTTAATCTCAAGAAACAAAGTGAGGGTTACTTGGTTGGGGGGGTAGGAGAGGGTGGCTGGGTGATAGACATTGGGGAGGGTATGTGCTATGGTGAGTGCTGTGAAGTGTGTAAGCCTGATGATTCTCAGACCTGTACCCCTGGGGATAATAACACATTATATGCTAATTTAAAAAATAAGAAAGAAAGAAATTCCAGGTGGACTTCATGCTGAGTGTGCAGACTGATGGATTTGACAAATGTAAGGTGTCCAGACTAGTTCTTGGCACATTGGCAGTGCCCAATAAATGAAAGATAATAATCATAATAAAAGTGACAATGTTAATAAAAGCAGAAAACATTTAATTACAGGCTAGCTTCCAGTAGCCCCTGAGTAGTGATGGTACAGAAGAAGGAATTTGGGCTCCAGAATCACACAGACCTTCCCAGACACCTTCTAGATGTCTGATGTTGGGGCAAGTTG
Organism: Taxidea taxus jeffersonii; assembly: GCA_003697995.1. Taxonomy (NCBI): domain Eukaryota; kingdom Metazoa; phylum Chordata; class Mammalia; order Carnivora; family Mustelidae; genus Taxidea; species Taxidea taxus. Next base: position 22,873 of record ML099961.1, on the reverse strand, counting down.
TATAATTTCAACCCCAGGTCCTCCTCTGTAAGATGGGTATAATTATTCTAACCTTGCAAGTTGGTTATAAGAAAGGAATAATACATGGTGGCAAAATGCTGCTTTTCTTTTCTCTTTTTCTTCCTCTGTACTTAGGTCTGTGATATAAGGCAATGGCAAGTGTCACCTCCAAGACCTTCCCTCTTCCAGCTCTGAATTTCCGAAAGCCTGAAGCACGCTTGCCATTATGGCAGGTGTCCCAGACATCATGCTAGGGAGAGAGAAAGGGAGGACTGTCTTTGAGAGGCAGTAAGGCAAGGCAGAGAAGGGAGAGTCTTCCAAACTGTGGAAGTCCTTATGGTCGGCGGGTCCCTAAGAGAGCCCTGTTCCCTTGCAGTACCCAAAGCAGGTAGGGAAGCCTCTGGGGAAAAGGAAGGGTGTCCACGTAGTGCATTTGTGCAGTCCTCCTCCCAAGCACTCCTAAGATCATCCTCACCAAAAATTTCCCTGCCTGCCTGATGCAGAACAGCAAAGCTGCTACCCCAAAAGGACTACACAGGTTAAGACCCAGGCATCCTAGAGGTAGCCAGTCTGGACAGATGTAGGAAGACAGAAGGGGCTTATCTAATGCCCTAACACTATGTCAGTGCCATTGAAAAACCATAAAAGAGGGAAACTCGAATCATGACTGAGGTTGAATTCACCACCAGTTTCTGGGGAGGAGAGGTTTGGTTTTGAGTCCAATTTAAGACCTTTTTTTTTTTTAATTTACTACTTCTTCCATTTTGTGCACTATTTTCTAGTTTTTGTGGACCAAGATTCAAATCCACTATATATGAAAAGCATTTACCACGAGTTATATTATATTCAGTAAATGGTAGCACTGTTTCTAAAACCAGCTGCAGAACAGTGAGAACAGGCCAAATCTACAGCAAATAAAATGGAATTCAGTAGAATTCTACAGATGTTTGGGGCACCTGGGTGGCTCAGTCGGTTAAGCTTCTGCCTTCAGCTCAGGTCATGATCCCAGGGTCCTGGGATGGAGCCTGCATCAGGCTCCTTGCTCAGCAGGGAGTTTGCTTCTCTCTCTCTGCTTGCCGCTCCCCCTGCTTGTGCTTTCTCTCTCTTTAATAAAGAAATAAAATCTTAAAAAAGAAAAAGAATTCTACAAGTGTTTTAATGCCTAGTATGTTCCAGATAATAGGACAGGTGTTGGAAAGATGAGACAAAGCCTTGCCTTGTGGTAGAGAAGCAACAAAGGAAGACACACACACACACACACCCATGCACACACACACACACACACAGCTAACTCTGACATATGGCAGAATGTCGTAGGTCCTAGTGAGAGAATGGGCAAAATATTGTGGCCTGGGATTAGGAAGGCTTCTCAGAGGTGGCATTTAATTTGGACTCAGGGGAGGACAGGTAAAATTTTGACTTGTTGTCAGAGAAATGCAGGTCCAGCACAGAGAATAGTAGTAAAGACAGGGAAGTGCAAACATATCTTGAGAGTTTTGTGTGACTTGGCATTGACTGTTTTCAGGAGAGCTACTAGAAATGAGGTTAAAAATGTAGATGGGGAACAATTTGAGAAGGATCTTCTTCACCCTGCTGATAATAATAGAGCACCCATAGAAATTTAAAGCTGGAGGAAGAAAATATTCTAAAATCTTCAGGAGAAAAAACAACAGATTACACACAAATTTCAGGACTCTGAATATCTTTTGGCTTCTCAATAAAACACTAGAAGCTAAAAGGGGAAATGACCTCAAAATTCTGATAGAAATTATTTTGAATCTTGAATTGTATGCCCAACTGTTCTCATTCAAGTATAAGAGTATAAGAGTAGAAAAAAATACATTTTCTCAAATGAAAAGCATAAAAACTTGCCTCATATGCACTCTTTCTCAGGAAGCTAAAAGAGAATGTGTCTCCCTTAAATAAAGCATTAGATCCCAAAGGGTAATTATTGGATTTAAGAAACAGAAGCTGCCACACAGAGGACAGGTAAATCCTGACAAGGACTGTGAGGGGTGATCCCAGGATGACAGCTGTGTCACTGAGGGCATCGAGTGAAGAAAACAGAAGGTGGTGGGAGAGTTTTATGACGATAAAATGGGCTGATCGTATTGTAAGGAAATTTGTGTTGGTTGGGCAGCTGCCTTCGGCTCAGGTCATGATCCCAGCGTCCTGGGATCGAGTCCCACATCGGGCTCCTTGCTCAGCTGTGAGCCTGCTTCTCCCTCTGCCTCTGCCTGCCACTCTGTCTGCCTGTGCTCGCTCCCGCTCTCTTTCTGACAAATAAATAAATTAAAAAATAAATAAATAAAATAAAATAAAAAAAATAATAAACACAAACAAAGCCAAGCAATGAGAAAACAGGACCATTATTCACTCCAGGGAAAACAAAAGTCGTCTAGGGAAGGAAGAGCGTGGCTCACTCTATGGTTAGGCTCTGAATGGCTTTCACGTGGTCAAGATAATATAAACACTGAACATCCACGAGCCAGAGTGACAATAAAACTGTATTAAAGGATGCGGCCGCGGGAAGAGGACATGCATGTAATATGAGGATGAAAATCCTCGTCTTCCACAGTGGGAGGTAAAGAGAGAAAGCCTAAAGCTGAAAAATCAAGATGGAACAACACAAACATGTTATTTAGAGGCAAGGAGGTAATAATACCAACAGAATTGGTTGGAAACGGTTGAAAGTTATCACCTCTTGGTGGGGGAGGGGGCAGGACATGGTAGGAGAGGCCGCTGGAGCCTGGATGTTTCGGGGAAATCTCAGAGAACTATGTAACTGTTTAAACTATGTGCGTGATTAACCGGCAGGCGCCTCGGCGCAGCTGGTCCACCCGAACTCCAGGGGAGCAGGTGGGCAGCGGCCCTGGCCAGGGACCCTCCAGCGGACCCAGCGGGACAGCAGTGGCTCTAAAGCCGTCACAGGCACGTGGAGGCAAGCCAGAGGAGTCAGTCGGAAGCACAGAAGCAGACGGCGGCGCCAAATAGCCAGCGGTAGGCGGTTCGCGTTTAGGAGTGGGGCCGCCTTTCTTTCTCCCACCGTGGCTGACTTGGCAGAAATCAGTTGAATTCAATACAAAATGGAATACGTGAACGTATTAAGCAGCAAACAAGGGTCCCAGAAAAATTAAAGGTAGCGCCACCAAATGCTGACCTGGAACAAGGATTCCAAGGGGTCCCACACGCTAGTGTCATCATCATGCGGGTTCCGGAGAGGGCCGGGCCGACGTAGCAGGAAAGAACGAAGAAACTCCACTTCCAAGACTTGAATCCGTCAACTCCCTTTAAACCTCTGGCACCGGGGCACCTGGGTGGCTTCATGATCTTGGGGTCCTGGGCTCGAGTCTGCATGGGACTCCCTGCCGGGTGGGGATTCTGCTTCTCCCTCTCCCTCTGCCCCTCCTCCAGCCTGTGCGCTCGCTCTTTCTCTCTCTCTCTCTCTCTCTCTCACTCTCTCAAAGAAATAAGTAGAATCTTTAAAGAGAAAAAAAGCCCTCTGGCGCCAAAAATGCCACCTTATATATTGACACCAAGTGAAAGACCACTAGATTTTCAGGATTTAGAAAGACCTCCCCCAACCCATTTAAAATGAAGAAATCTGGCAGTTGGCGGCCCGAAAAGAGAGCATTCTGTGACTGAGAAAATGCTGTTCTCCAAGATGGACCGCTGGTCAGGGCTGACTCCCTGCATGGCCTGTCACAGAGAGATACAGCCATTGTGGGAACCTCAGAGAACCGGGTGCTTGGACATGCAGCTTCGTGAAGACAACGGATAATCAAACTAACTAGGCCTCTACAGCTTCTAGAAGAGGAGAACAAAGAACATGTTCCATGACTGTCGGGGTCTGGCTGCTTAGCACTGGCTCTGGTTTCATCACTAGAAGTAACCTTGGCTCTCAGAAATATGGTCTCAACAGCTGGAGATAGGAAGAATGTGCAAGGAATAAATAAATAAACAAACTAGGGATATGACATGACTTTGTTAAAAATTAAAATCAGGGGCGCCTGGGTGGCTCAGTGGGTTTAAGCCTCTGCCTTCGGCTCGGGTCATGATTCCAGGGTCCTGGGATCGAGCCCCGCATCGGGCTCTCTGCTCAGCAGGGAGCCTGCTTCTCTGCCTCTCTGCCTCTCTGCCTACTTGTGATCTCTGTCTGTCAAATAAATAAATAAAATCTTTAAAAAAGTAAAATAAAATAAAATCATTCCATATCATCTGAGGAAAATGAAAGCATTCATTCAAAAAGATATGTGCACCCCCATGTTCACTGAGCACTGTTGATAATGGCAAAGATAGGGGAATCACCTGAGCGTCTGTTGATGGGTGAATGGAGCGAGAAACTCTGGTACATATGAAATGGAATATTACTTAGCTGTAAAAAAAAAGATTGAAATCTTGCCATTTGCGACACTACGGACGGATCTCTGGGGTATTATGTGAAATGACATAAGTCAGAGAAAGACGAATACCATATGACTTCATTTATACTGGAATCTAAAAAAAGCCCTACACATTCATAAATACCGGGGACAGATTGGAGGTTGTTGGGAGGGGGTGAGTAGGGGAGAAATGAGTGGAGGGGGTCAAAAGGTAAAAAGAAAGAAAAAGAATAGTAAGCAGATGAACAAAACCGCAGCCCTGTGAAAGGGAAGAAACAAAGTTCTGGGTAAAGCAGCATTACTAAACTCTCCTTCTGTGAGCTCTTGAGTCTGTTCTGCGCTTGGGATAATCGTGCTTCTTTCTTACTGAATCACTCATTCCTCAGAGCTCTGCCTGTCGGTCTTCACTAATAATATCATGGTTTCCCTGTCACGTCCTAAAGTAGGACTCCAGCCCTCTCCTTCAGGCGCTATCAGATCTCTCATTCTGTTTAATTTTCCTCACAGGACTCCTCACAAAGTGCAGGCCTCATATTTCTCATTAAACATGCCTTTTTAAAAAGTTTTTATCCATTTATTTGGCACAGAGACAGAGAGAGAGATCACAGGCAGAGAGAGGAGGTGGGGGATGCAGGCTCTCCGCTGAGCAGAGAGCCCAATGCGGGGCTCGATCCCAGGACCTGAGCCGAAGGCAGAGGCTTAACCCACTGAGCTACCCAGGCGCCCCTAAATATGCTTTTTGTTGGTGGTTTGTATGTTTACCTCACTAAGGATAACGTTTTGGAGCTAGAGGCTATGTCTGGCCTTTTCACTCCTGCCCCAACCCCCCGCCAAAAGCATTTACAAGAGGTGCTCTCTGAGTATCTGATTGGACAGACTGATGCATAAATGAGTCAAAGGAGTAGCAAGTCACTTGACTACAATGGACCTGTTTCATTAAACTTAAATTAGACCTTTTAGTATTTTCTCAAGCTTCCTTTGGACCACTACATGGACATTCTTAATATTAGGAAGTGAAAATGAATAGTTGCATTCAGCTCTTAGTTTTCTGAAAATTCTGGATATCCTTGTCTGTTCTGTTTCCTCCTGGTTCACGCAGTGGGTCATTCATTGATTTGCATTAAACCCATTGAAACACGAAGGGCATGGGCTTTGGAGTCAGACTTGAATTCTATTCCCTGCTTTGGCACTCACAGTCATGCTGCTTTGAACAAGTAACTGAATTTGTTCAAGCCTCAGTTTGCTCTTATTTAAAAATGGAATGATAGGGCACGTGGGTGGCTCAGTGGGTTAAAGCCTCTGCCTTCGGCTCAGGTCATGATCCCAGGGTCCTGGGATCGAGCCCCGCGTAGGGCTCTCTGCTCAGCGGGGAGCCTGCTTCCCCCTCTCTCTCTGCCTGCCTCTCTGCCTACTTGTGATCTCTGTCTGTCAAATAAATAAATAAACTCTTTAAAAAATGGTATGATATTAGTATCTGCCAAATGGGATTATTTGGGGTTAGAAGATGCAATGTATGTGTACTCCATGATACACAGCATGAACAGGGTGTTGTGTCAGGAGAAAGAAAGAAAGAAAGGATCTGCAAAAGGGATTTGGGGACCGCCCGAGCAGAATACTCTTTCAGAGAGAATGACTGGGAGGACCTTGCAGAAGTGGGGATGCTGGGTTATAGGACAAAGAGGAGATTTGATGTTCTCGATATATGAGAGATATGATAGGCTCATCATTTGTAGAGGGAACTCTGCAAAGAGGGAGAGTTTGAAAATACAGAAGAGGAGGTACCCATTGAAAATCTATTCTAGGGACGCCTGGGTGGCTCTGTTGGTTGAGCGGCTGCCTTCGGCTCAGGTCATGATCCCAGCGTCCTGGGATCATCCTGGGATCCCACATCGGGCTCCTTGCTCTGCAGGGAGCCTGCTTCTCTCTCTGCCTCTGCCTGCCACTCTGTCTGCCTGTGCTCACTCTCTCTGACAAATAAATAAATAAAATCTTTAAAAAAATCTATTCTAAAAGACACAGAAAGAGATCAGATCAAGAATATAGCATTCTTCACAGAACTAGAACAAACAATCCTAAAATTTTTAAGGAACCACAAATGACCCCTAGTAGGCAAAGCATTCCTGAAAAAGAAAAACAAAACTGGAGGCATCATGATTCCAGACTTCAAGCTATATTACAAAGCTGTAATCATCAGGATGCCTGGGTGGCTCAGTTATTAAGTGTCTGCCTTGGGCTCAGGTCATGATCCCAGGGTCCTAGGATTGAGCCCCGCCACCCCCCCCCCCCCCCCCCCCCCCCCCCCCCCCCCCCCCCCCCCCGCATCCGGCTCCCTGCCCTGCTCAGCAGGAGGCCTGCTCTTCCCTCTCCCACTCCTCCTGCTTGTGTTCCCTCTCTCTCTGTGTCTCTCTCTGTCAAATAAATAAATAAATAAAATCTTTTTAAAAAGCTGTAATCATTAAGACAGTATGGTGCTGGCACAAAAACAGACACATAGATCAATGGAACAGAAAAGAGACCCCAGAAACGGACCTTCAATTCTACGGTCAACTAATTTTCAACAAAGCAGGAAAGAAAATCCAATGGAAAAAATACAGTCTCTTCAACAAATGGTGTTGGAAAAAGTGGTCAGCAACATGTGGAAGAATGAAACTGGACCACTTTCTTACACCAGTCACAAAAATAGACTCAAAATGGATGAAAGACCTACATGTGAGACAGGAAACCATCAAAATCCTAGAGGAGAACACAGGCAGCAACAACCTCTTTGACCTCAGCCATAGAAACTTATTAGACAAGTCACAGGAGGCAAGAGAAACAAAAGCAAAAATGAACTAATGGGACTTCATCGAGATAAAAATCTTCTGCACAGCAAAGGAAACAATCGACAAAACTGATAGACAACACTCAAAATGGGAGAAGATATTTGCAAACGACATTTCTGATAAAGGGCTAGTATCCAAAATCTATAAAGAATTTACCAAAGTCAACACCCAAAAAATAAATAATCCAGTTAAGGAATGGACAGAAGACATGAATAGACACTCTTCCAAAGAAGACATCGAGATGACTAACAGACACATGAAGGTACTCAACATCACTGAACATCAGGGAAATACAAATCAAAACCATGATGAGATACCACCTCACACCTGTCAGAATGGCTAAAATTAACAACATAAGGCAGATACTTAACAAGCTGAGCCACCCAGGTGCCCCCATAAGTGACTCTTAATGATAGGGAACAAACTGAGGGTTGATGGAGGGAGGCATGTGAGGGATGGGCTAGATGGGTAATGGGTATTAAGGAGGGCACTTATGATGAAGCTGGGTGTCGTATGTAAGTGACGAATCACTGAATTCTACTCCAGAAACCAATATTGCATTGTATGTTAGCTAACGAAATTTAAATAAAATTTTAAAAAGAAAAAAAGAATATAGGAGAACAATTTTTTAAATGGGAGACTGTTTACTTGAAACTAGAAGAAAATGTGATTTTGAAGGCAAATACATAAACCTAAAAGATTTGGAATTGTTCCTAGAAGTTTCAGTGACTTCTGTGTAATATATGCATTGTGAAGAAAACACACTTCTGATCAAAGGAAACACTTTTAATGACCTTATTAAACACAGGACAGAGATCAGAGAAGCATCTTTTCCAAGGATGATCAAGTTAACTTTTAAGCAAAAGATCAGCAGAGATTGGGGCATGTTGAGGACAAACATATCTTTAGGTATCTTCTGAGAACCAACCCATTCTTCTTTCTCTGAGCATGATCTAACCCCTCTCCTCAGAGGGGTTTGTACTATGGATCTTGTGCCTCTGGTCATGGTATATCGGACTGGGATGGACACCTGCCCCAAGTTTGGGCATTCCAAGAATTTGTTTTTCCAAGAATTTAAAATTGTGACTGGGAGATGGTGTTGATGGGTGGGTAGAACTGAGATGATGTACAAGCTTAACAGCTGCAGGTGGATATGTTGCTGAAAAGGATAGTCCTCAGAGCCAGAATAGTATGGCTAATGCAGCTAACATGCAGAGGGACAACACAGGCCATGTAGCCCAAAGAGAGAGCAAGAAAAGCTGCTCTAGATTCTGCTGGATTTTCAGTCCTGAATTCTGTTCCCTGAAAAGCTTGGCTAAAACCCATCCCTGGGTTCAGGACACCACTCCTGTGTCTTTATTGTAAATACCCTCTCCTTATATCTGTGATCATTTTAAGAGGGTTTTGTTACTAGCAAACAAAAGCCTTGAGTAGGATGATACTCCCCCACTTCCATCAGGGTCTTCTTCTGGCCATTCTTTGAACTTACTCTCTTTTAAGAAATACAGTGTCTTCATGATCTCTTGCTTTCTTTCTTCTCTAGGACCAAATGCTCACAATGCCAAACCCCATCTTGTCCCTGATTACTTATATTTTCCTCAACATCTATGCCTGAAAAGACCGGTTCTCCAAAAAACTTTCCTGGACCAATCTGACTTTAGGGATTCCCCCTCTTCCAATAGCATCAGGGTATGTTAGTGGGTCCCAGTTATCAGACCACAGTCTAAGTCCAGGGTGGCTGCATCAGCATCATCTAGAGCTTGTTAAAAATTGCAGACTGCAACCACTCTCCCCAACCCCCAAGATTCAAATTCGGTAAATCTGGGTGAAGCCTACACTTTTTAAAAGGCTCCCCAGTGATTCTCATGTACATTTCATTTTTGAAAACTGCTAAGAGATATCCACCTGAACTCTCTCTAAACATGTGACCAAGTCTTCTACTGCTATGATTGACCCCAGGTTAAGGAAGTAACCATCGTATCCAAGCCTTGGACCTCTCTTTGTCATGCCTGGGACTCTAGGGGTTGTAGAAAAAGGAGATGACATCGTAGATCATGGCTGTTTACCTATGGCCTCTTCATTATGGCATTAACATAGAAAAGAGTACAATTCTTGTGAAACTTTCCTCTCCGGAAAACTCCTTTGGGGGTAAATCTAAATTCAGAAGGTAAATTTCATGAAGTCCTTGCGAAATGGCCCATTCACAACTGACACACAATGAATTATTCAAGTGGAGCAAGACATAGCTGAAATGGCCTGAGGATGGCTGCCAATCCCCAGTATAGTCCTGTTTGATGGTCATCACCTGAAACTCCCCCTTCTAGGTTCCTAGCATCCCTCACACCCTGGGAGAATTGGCCAAGACCTGGTAGGAAGGATACAGTACAAACACCATTAAAAAATTTACTGCTGCTAGCCAGAGCTTTGGGTAGAGCAAGAAAAGTATGTCTGTGTGTGTGTGCGTGTGTTTGTGTGCGTGCTGGGGGTGGGAAGGGGTGCTAGTTGCTGCCCCACAAATCCTGTGATGAGTACCAGGTCTAAGAGAGGAGACCCATGGCCCAGGGTTTGATCCCATCCAAAGTCAGCACCGTAGGGATATACTTAGTAGGCAGAAGCACTGAGTATGCAAGGGCTGTCAGAAACTTGCAAGGAATCCATAGAACATCTCCCACAATCTTTCGTTCTCAGAAGGTTCATTACCTAAAGTGGTAAAAAGCATATGAACAAGGTTGTTCGAGCTCACGATGCTGGGATCCTATCTCTGATCGCCCACCTTCCCAAAACTTCACCCCCTCATCACCTCTGCTCTTCTATTCTCTCTGCTACTTGTCTATGTTACCCTTCCCTGACCCCAGCGCTCCCCAAGGAATGATCTTCCACCCCATCCTGTTCAGAGCCACCCACTCTCCTGCCCCCAGAAGCCCGGGACCTCTGTACCTGTGGGCTCTGGACAAGCACGTGCCTCTGATGATGAGGAAGGTGCCCACAAGGAAGCCCAGCAGGCCGAGAGCCAGGCCGAGGGCGAAGATCAGAGTCTCGGTGGTATCTGGCCCTGGGATAGGCACCTGGGGCTCTTGGGGGAGAAAGAAAGGGTCGGTGGAAGGATTCCAGAGTAAAGGAAACATGGGTCTGTGGAGAGCGAGCTGGGGAGGGGCTCCTACCCCAGTGTTTCAGAAGTGGTTCATCCAGGCCCCAGTGCTCCACCTTGCAGTCATACATGTCGTCTGCAGAGGGCACGAAGGTCAGGTAGCAGAACTTGCGGAACAGATGGTCAGGCTGGGAATAGAAGCTGGTCTGGGCCACCCCCTCGCTGATTATTTGACCATTGCGCAGCCAGGTGATATTGATCACAGGAGGGAAGATGTTGTCCACCACGCAGATGAGGACGTTGGGCTGCCCCAGCTCCACTCGGAACCTGGGGAGTACTGTCACCCTTGGAGGCACTAGGAAGAATGAGGCCCTGAATCCCAAAGGCTCATCCCTGCAGATGCACCTGATTAGGACTGGAATTGAGGGAAGTTTCCTCCTATTTAGGCATTTGCCGTGAGGGGATGCTCTGGGATGTAACAGCCGGGGTGGGGGTGGGCGGCGGAGGGAGAAGAGGCTGAGGAGGGTCATGGGGCACCAGGGACTCCTATGTCTGACAGGTCCCTGAGGGGGTGTCCAGGTGGAAGTGTCATTCCTCAAGAGGGAAAAGGAGGAAAAGGGTGCTAAAAGGGTCTGGGAAGATCTAGAGCCTCCTGGAAAAGAAAGGGGCTGAATACAATGGTCACAGAAGCTGAGAGAGGGGTGTGCCAGAGTAGATGGAGGCCTATGAGGTGGGAAGAAGCTTCTCTGGACCTCCCCTGCCTAACACAGGGAAGGGGAAGGAGCGAGGAGAGGAAAGGCAGATACCGTTGGTGGCTCTGGTGCGGTTGGAGCGTTCCACCAAGACATCCAGATGAGCTTTGATCACCGCGATGCTGGCCAGCCCGTTCTGTGGGTCAAAGTGGGCCAAGTTGCCGAACTCAGGCAAACGCCACACGGCCTCCTTCTTCTTCAGCTCCACGGAGAACAGCTGTTCCCCATCAAATTCATAAGCAAACTGACCCGAGGCACCATAGGACTGGTAGAAGGCTGGTCCATAGGAGCCCATGTGATCAGCTGAATCCGGTGAGTTCAGGGTCAGAGACAGAAAAGAAAATGTATCAATCTCATTGAGAGCATGTGATATGTTGAATCTCTGAGCCTATGCCCCAGGCTGGGTTCTCTGTGGGGACAGAGTTGACTTGTTGAGCTGGTTCTTGGACAGTGGAAAGGTTGCTGGGCAGTAGAAGGGGGAGGACAGAGGGATACAGGCCCAGGCCCAACACAATGACAAGAACAGAGACATGAGTGCAGTGTGGCATACCAGGTCGGGAAGAAGAGAGGCTGCCTGGAATCATGCTTGGGATCCCCAAAGTTAAATGGTAGCCATGATCGTAAGCTCTAGTTGTGTTATGAGGTCCTGTGTGTGAGATGAGCCGTATGAGGCGGGTGGGATGAGGGAAGATGATTAAGGATGGGAGCATAATGGAGCCTGGGGCACAGAGACACAGTGTGGGTGGGTGTGAGGGGAGAAGAGGTGATGGCTGACAGAAGTAAGAATTAAGATCTGTGACAGAGACCAACCAGATGGGAAGAGGCAGCCCGAGGTATGACAGAGAGCACTGGAAAATGACCTCAAAGTTCAAGTCAGGTTTATGCCCCTACTCTTTTACCTCAGATTATGATCAAACATGTCTGTTTCCATAACTGAGGCTCAGTTTTTGTTGGAAATTTGGGTTAGATTTTAATTGGTAAGGGACATTTAGAATTCTATGAAATTGTATGTTCAACAGCCACTAAAGGACTACTATGTGCCCAGCATGATGCTAGGCCCCAGGGAAATACAGATGAACCGGCTATAGGTCCCTCACATAAGGAGCTCATGTCTAGAGCAGGAAAAGGCAGATAAACAGTTAACTATCCACATGGTGATAAATACTGCAATAAAACTGGATTTGAATGGGCACACTGCAAGCCAGGAAGTGTCAGAGAAATCACTGTGCTGGGCAGCAGTAGAATGGAGGTCTGGGTCTCATAAGGAAGGAAGGAACTGGGGAGGCACCTGAACCTAGAAAAGTTTGAACCTGCAGCTGGCATGGCTGGACTGGGCTGCACCTGTATATTTTACGTCTGCAATGGACATGACAGACATAAGAGAGATTGGGGTTCTCTTGGTAAAGGAAGTTGCCCATAAACCAGAGAAGAACAATTTGTGTTCTATACACCGTCTCTCATGTAACCCTAAATCTCCTCTCCTCACCTAATCCCTCCCAGCACTCACCCTTGATGGCCCCAGTTTCCTGGGGGCTCAGGAGGCTCATCAAGGTGTAGAGTCCCAGGACTATCCCCCAACTGAGGACCATTGCCCTGGTCCTTTAACTAAGTAATTCTCGGTGTGGGGCCTGTGGAGGAGGTAAACAGAAAGAGGAAGGAAACAGATTCTAGGATGGGGAAGACCCCTGCAATATTCAGCCAATCAGAGACATTCTCTCAGTTCATGCAGCTGTTGCTGGGTAAAGAAGTAAGAAGCCTAGGTGGAAGGTGAAAGAATGAGCTGGACCCTCATTGTACCAGGGAAGCCTGGCCCACAGGAGAGTCAAGAGGAGGTTTCTGTTTGGGAGGAGGCAGGGGCTTAAATCAGCCATTACCATAAACTCCAAGAAGAGGCCCCCTGAAGGGAGAGAAAAGGCCATCAGAGAACCACACAACTGAGCTCAAACAAAACCTCTATCTTGGTCTGGAGTGTAGAGAATCCCAGTCTCCCTATAAGTTTCTGCAGATAAATTTGGAGACAAAAAATAATATAAACTGTACTTAGAAACTTTAAAAAGGAGATCATGGAAAAAAAAAAAAGGAGATCATGGATACACAATGAATTAAAATCCTTAAAAAAAAACCTTTAAATCACTTTGGAAAACATTACTTTATTTCATTGTGTTAGAAAAAAATGTGTAATTGTGAGAGATGTTCAGAGTAAGGAAGAACTGTAAGGAGCCTCAGTGGACTGTTCTAAGGAGGGCAGAGGGTGCAGGATAACCTCCATTTGTCCCTCCGGGCCCCCTGGGTATCCTTCTCCATGTTGCCTGCAGGCTGACCCCTGTGGACAGCATCTCCCTCCCCTATGGTTTCTGGTTGGGTTCAGCCAATGGGAGGCAGGGGCAGAATTTGGTCCAGTACGAAAAATATATGCAAAGCTAACCATCTCTCCAGATAAAGAAAAGTCTAACGAAATATCTGAAAGATCATGAAATAAATGACTTTCAGCTTGGAAGGGAACCAAGACATCATCTGAGTCTATGGTTCCAAATCCGGTTACACAGAAGAATCACCTGGGGAGATTCCTGGGGCACCTGGGTGGCTCAGTCGGTTAAACATCTGACTTAATTTTGACTCAGATCATGATATCAGGGTCATGAGATCAAGCCCTGAGTCATGCTGAGCACAGAGCCTCCTTGGGATTTCTCTCCCTCTCCCGCTGCCCCTCCTCCTTCTTGCTTTCTTAAAAAAATAAAATAAATTTTTAAAAAATACAGATTCCTGGGTTCCATCCTGACCTGAGTTAAAGTAGCCTTTTCAAGGGTAGAACCAGGAGACCTGGGTTAGTAGCATGCTTCCTAAGTGAGCACCATCACAGCTGAAAAGAACTATGCATCCAGAAGAGAGTCTGCAGAAGGATCTTACGATCTTACAGATTTGGACCAGAAACCACATGCCATTTCTACCACATTCCATTGGCAAGAATTAAACAATGACCCTGCCTGAGTACAACAGGGCTGGAAAAATGAATTTTAGCTGTGTGTTCAGGAAGATGTACTGGTCTGGCGAGGACACAGCACTATCTTTGCCCCTCCCAGCTGTATTTATTGTGATTATTGACATATTAGGACTTGTTTCTAATATTTTACTTATTTCAGTATTTCTGTTTTTCAAGTTTCCTTTCCTTCATTGTCTTAAAAAAACAAAACTATTCTCTATGCCTTACCAATCTTCCCTCTAACCAGATCAGAACTTTAGTATGCTTTCAAGTTATTCATTTACTTCCTCCCTCCGTTCCTCACCAAGGTGTGATCAACTTTACTTCTCCTCCTTTTTGGCACCTCCTGACATTTTTTTCTCTTATTGGAATACTTCTTCCAAAAATGTCTCTAGTATTTGTGTGACAAATCTTCTGAAGCTTTGTATACCCGAGAATATTTTTGTTATAGCATCACTCTTGAATATTTAGTTATGTATTAATTTCTATGTTTAGGGGCTCCTGGGTGGTTCTGGTGGTTAAATGCTGGACTCTTGCTTTTCAGCTCAGGTCACGATCTCAAGGTCCTGGGACAGCTCCACATCGGGCTCATGCTTAGCACAGAACCTGCTTGAGATTCTCCTTTCCTCCCTGGCTGCTCCTCCCCCTACTCTCTCTCTCTCTCAAATAAATAAATAAAACCTTTTAAAAAATAAATAAATTCCAAGTTTAAAGTTTTTTTTCCTTTCCTTTCTTTCTTTTTCTTTTTCTTCTTTCTTTCTTTCTTTCTTTCTTTCTTTCTTTCTTTCTTTTTTTTTTTTTTTACAAAACACACTTTACTTACTTGACTGAAAGCTTTAGTGGAATTGACTTGGTTCTGTTCACACTGACTTCCATGAGTGGCGTTTGGGTTTTCTATGCTTCACACATGCTCAGTTGCTCCCACCGCCCTTGGTTTGTTTTCTTTCAGGATCAGGGTGGGTGTTTTCATGTAAAATCTGATTTTTATTTTTTATGATTTATGTATTTTTTAAAAAGATTTTGTTTATTTATTTGACAGAAATCACAAGGAGGCAGAGAGGCAGGCAGAGAGAGAGAGAGGAGGAGGAAGCAGGCTCCCTGCCAAGCAGAGAGCCCGATGCGGGGCTCAATCCCAGGATCCTGGGACTAAGACCTGAGCCAAAGGCAGAGGCTCTAACCCACTGAGCCACCCAGGTGCCCCCTAAAATCTGATTTTTAATTCCTTCTCTGACAGTTCCTTCCTGGGTCTTAGCTTTGCATAATTATACCCACAGTGGAACAACATCCTCAAGTCACCAAGATAAATCCTCCAATTCACTGCCAGTTAACAAAAAATGTCCAAAGCCAACCACAACAGATCCTAAAGAACCACACAATATCAAATCCCGTGCATAGGGAGTGTTTTCAACGTCTAAAATTCCTGGGAGTAAAGGGCTAGAAAAAAATTAAAAAGAACCTTGCCTTTGGAGATCTCACTGGGCTCAAGTGCAGTGGCCTCGAGCTCCAGGGAGCGCCTTTGGCCTCACCCTGCCACAGCTGTTTTCTTGTTAATATTTTAAGTAATATCATCCCAATATCTTCTTGCATCCAGTGCTGTAGTTAGGAAATCTGATATCAGTCTTTCTCTCTAGAATCTTAGAATTTTCTCATTGCCTTTGACCTTTGAAATTTGTATCTAAAATTTTATCTAAAGTTACATTGAAATTTGTATCCAAATTTGTATCTAAATTTAAAATTTGTAAATATTGTATCTAAAATGGGTTTTCCTTCTCTTACTATAGATCCCTTGTATCTTTTCTCTCTTTTTTTTTAAGATTTTTATTTATTTATTTGACAGAGAGAGAGAGAGAGATCACAAGTAGGCCTAGAGGCAGGCAGAGAGAGAGGGAAGCAGGCTCCCTGCTGAGCAGAGAGCCCGATGTGGGACTCAATCCGAGGACCCTGAGATCATGACCAGAGCCGAAGGCAGAGGCTTAACCCACTGAGCCACCCAGGCGTCCCCCCTGTATCTTTTTTCTGGGAATTCACCTCTTTATTTCTGTAAATGTTTCCTTCTCAGTGTTTTAATTTTTTTTCTCTTTATGAAATTCCTATTATCCCTATTTGGGCATTTCTCTCCCCAGTCTCTTTTGACTTCTCTATTTCAGTTTCTTTCTCCTTTTATCTTTTACTCTAGGAAAGTCCTTCACTGTAGTCTTCCCACTTAGTTTTATCTCTCCCACTATTTATTCCCATTAGTAGGATTTTTATTTTGACTTTCATATTTTTTTCATGCCTAGAACTTCTATGTAGCTTTCTCTGTATTCCCTATCTTTTCTCATATTATAATAACTTTTCTTATTTTTAATGCATTTTTCATGATCATTTTAAGGGGCTATTCTATATTTACTGATACTTCTCTAAGGACACATATGGGCCCATTTGTTGTTTTTCTTTCAAGTTGTGAAACTTGCCAAAGTGAGGGAGTTACAAATCTGGCCTTTGGGTGCCCATCTGTGTCAGTCTCATGAATGTAAAGAGAGGGAAGAGCCCAAGTTCTAGGACTACACAAAGCCAGTTACCACCCTTTTGGTGTCACCTTACTGGAGACAGCTCAAGTGGGAGGGGCCAGGCCTCTCTCTCCCTGATGCTGGGAGACACAGTGAAGGATGCCAGGCATCTATTGTCCTACCCCTCCCGGCTCCAGCAGGCATTTCAACCTAGACTTTCTCCCCAACCCTCCACTGCTGTATGAGCAATCAGGATCTTGCCCCTGTATTTTGCATTATGGGGCAAGCGATAATTGTTCAAGGGAACACCAGGGAAAAGCAAGAGCAGACTGCCTCTGATGAATCTTCTCACAGCCAGCGAGCCACGCTGAAACAATAGACGGTGGCACTAGTGATTCCCCAGAGTTTCCCCCCACGGCTTCTTCAGGGTTGGTTTTTAGAGCTGGGAACCAAGAACACGTGTTAATTTATCCTCACAGGAAGCAGGCCTCTCCATTATTTCCCTGTAATATTTATGTACAAACTACAGCCCCCCCCTATATAGAAATGCCAAGGGCTTGTGGTTCATTGACTCTTTGTTATATAAACCGCCCTCTCCTCCCGACGCTAGCACAGTAGTAAATAAATGTTTTTCAGATAAATAAATAGTTGATAACAAATAAAAATCAATGCCTGGGTGGCGCAGTCAGTTAAGCCTCTAATTCTTGGTTTCGGCTCAGGTCTGATCCCAGGGTGGTGCGAAAGACCCCCTCATTGGGCTCTGTGCTCAGTGTGGAGTTTGCTTGAAACTCTCTTCCTCTCCCTCGGCTCCTCCCCCTGCCACTGGTGCATGTGCCCCCGTGCTCTCTCTCTTTCTCTCAAATAAATAAATCTTTTTTTTTTTTTTAATCAATGAAGTGAATGCCAGTGGTTCTAGAGAGCGATATTCCAGTACTGGAAACAAATAGTGAAAATAAGTACAGGCTCAACACTGTGGAGAAAAGTGTCTTCTCTTTGGATATGACATAAACTCAGTTACTCTAAATTGTCTAGAACACTTGACTTTGAGATAAATGTAGTTGTATCCATCATGTTCTCTAGAAACATGATAATGTTATGTAATAATAAAGTTGAGGTAGGTTTTAGGAGATATTATTTATTCAGCACATATTTATGGAACACCTACTATGTCCTGGGGACACAGAAAACAGGATATTGCCCCTTTCTCCAAAGGACAGTGCTGTCCAATGTAGTCACCACCTGCCACAGGTGGCCATTGATCACTTGTAATATGGCCAGTCCTGAGATATAAGTAGGAAACCATGGAATTTTGACGACCTTATAAAACATATATGTATTATATATATTTAAAATTATATATATGAATATATATAATCTAATAAATCTTTTTATATTGATTGATGGTTAATTGGCAATATTTTGGATATGTTGAGTTTTTAAAATATGTTATTAATTTCACTGTTTTTTATTACTTTTTTAAAGTGGCTACTAGAAAATTTGATATTGAATATGTAACTCTCATTACATTTCTAATGGACAGTCCTGTTCTGGTTGCTCTTGGTTGGCAGCCAATTAGCCATTAATTCTTTTCTTAGATTCTTCAATTTAGCAGTCCTCTTGCCAGGGGTGGGCCTGGGGTTGGGGGGCAGACCTGTGACCACCTAGGGATTCCACCAGAGGGCGGCCTTACCTTTCACTGTTTCAATTCTGGACCTTGGATCTATTTTAAGTCTGTATGTGTTTAACTACTTTTGGTCTATTTTGCTTCAGGCACTGTGCTAGGCTCTGGGACCACATTATGGTTCCTGCCATCCCAGATCTTTCAATTTATCAGGAAGGCTATAAACAACCACGTATAATGTGAAAAGAAAGAAGAATCAAAGCCATTATATTACTGTACACTATGGATGTTCGTGTGCTCTTCAACTTCCTGGGATAACTCTTTTTTAGTAATTAATTAAATAGTTCCAACCCAGATAATTTCAGGAATTCAAGTGGTCTAGTGCTGTCTCCAGAATTTCCTGGACAGAGAAGTGATGCAAACATGTGTTTCTGTATGTCAGGTTCTCGGTATGTCTTGCTCCAACCTCCTGCTCCGGAAAGTCTGTTTCAACTGATTTGAAGCTGCTCTCTACTCTAGCAGGTGTCTTATTGGCCCTGCTTTCAGGCTCTGAACTTCTGTCATGTTGCTGGAAGCTGCTGGCTTGTCCTAGAACTTTCCTCTCCCATTTTCTGACTTCTCTAAATCCCAGACCTCTTATCTCCTAGGAACAAATTAAAAATTTTAAAGCTAAAATCACTCTTTGCTCTTTCTTCAGCAACACATATACTAAAATCACTGTTCCTTTATATCTGTAGATAGTTTGAAATATAAAAATTAAAACCTGTATGTGAAAAAAGTAACTTTTAAAATACATATGTATGTGTGCATATATATATGACTGGTCTCATCACATTCTGTAGCAACAATTCAAAATGATGGTAGGAAAATCCCCAAACAGGCCTTTTAAAGATGCAACTCTTCCTATTTAAAAGAGATATTTTTTTAAAAGATTCATCTCTTCTTTGGGAAAGGCCAGGTCTTTCAGAGTTTCTCCTCTATCTCCTTCTCCTTCCTTCTTTCTCGAATGACATCCTAGGACAGAAGTTAAGTTTGTATAACATTATGACTATACAATGGGACGCTATGTCTGGGTGGCATTTTCCTTTTTTCTGATGGTTCTCTACTTTCAGTATCACCTTGATCATTGTCCTTTGCCCTCTCTCCTTCAATTACCAAAGTTTCTGTTGCTAGTCTAATTGGTGATCAGTTCTCCTTGGCAAAGGCAACAGAGTTCGGCCACCTTCCCCACAGATGGGCCCCAGGCCAGCTTGGCTCTTGCCGAATAGCCCTTGGGTCCTGATGCACCTGCTACCTGATCCTGGGCTCGTGTAGCTGGGACTGCGGCCCTTGAATCCAGTCCAGTTCTACCCTCTCCATGACTACCCTGAAAATCAATTCACTGAAAATCAACTCTCTAAAAATCAATTCCTCGGGGCACCTAGCTGGCTCAGTTGGTAGGGCATCTGGCCCTTGATCTCAGGGTTGTAAGTTTGATCTCAATGCTGGGTGTAGAGTGAATTAAAAATAAAATCTTTTTAAAATTTTATGGTATAAAAATAAAAATAAACTCACCAAATGGCCAACCAATCAGAATTTAACTCACTAAATCACAATTTTCCTATTTTACCAATTTACCAAAAACTTGATTCTTTAACTTTATAAAGTTTTTGTCACCTTACATATTGAATTAAGTGGTCTTACAGCATTTGAAGTTTTTTTTTTAATTTTAGTTAGTTTTCTTTTTGTCTTCATATTAGCTTTCAAAGTAATGATCAGCTTCCCAAATGTTACAAATACAAGAAGATGATAATGGCTATAGAGTTTTTAATTGTCCCAAGTGTCTTCACAAAAACAGATCAATTGGTATAGCAAAGAAAAGTAACCAGAGACAATGTCTTTAGCGAAGTAGGGACCAGGCAGTGCCTGGAACTCTAGAATATGAATGGATGGGTCCAAACAACCACACAGGACCTTATAGGTTCTAGCACTCTGTGAAGGTAGTAGAAGGGTGAAAAAGGAGAGTTTTGATGTTTTTAAGTTCTTGGAAACACAGAACTGGCCAATGAATACTCACCTCCAAAAGAAGATGGTCCCAACCTAAAATGCACACTCAGCAAGAAACTCTAAAAACAAAGCCAAGCCTGAAATTCTAAAATCAAGAACTTCGAACTTCAGAAACCTCTTTTTCTTTTACCAATGTGTGATTTTCAAGACTATGGCTTTGCTGTATCTGTCAATATTCCATTTTGGAATTGTTTCTCTTGGAAATTCTGTGATAAAAATCCAGATGTTCCCAAGACAATGATTATCTCTGGATGAAGAGGCATGAGATCACACCCAAAGATGTGTGAAAAAGAAAATATTAAGACCATCAGTATATCGATGTTTTATAATAAAATATTATCCCTATATGTTTTACAGAAACATGTGACTTCTGCTTGCTTCTACTAACTTTGAGTAGTTCTCTCATAACAAAAAGGCACATTAATACGTTTTCCTAAATCAAAGGTCAATTTTCTCCTTGAAATCAATTACATCTCTCAAACATGAAAGCAGCTTCCAGCACTACGTATTTAAAATAGTAATCTTTTGTAGTTTTAGCTCCTATCTTTAAATCTTTGATCCATTTTGAGTTAATTTTGTATATGAGTCCAACATCATTCTTTTGCATGAGGATATACGGTTTTCCCAGCACCATTTGTTGAAAAGTCTGTCTTTTCTCCCACTGAATGATCTTGCTACTCTTGTTGAAAATCGCTGACTATATAAGCAAGAGTTTATTTGGGGGTTCTTGACTTTATTCTACTGGTCTATATGTCTTTTTTTATGCCAGCTCCATACTGTTTCGATTATTGTAGATTTGTGCTAAGTTTTTTTTTTAAAGATTTTATTTATTTATTTGATAGAGATCACAAGTAGGCAGAGAGGCAGAGAGAGAGAGGAGGAAGCAGGCTGTCCATTGAGCAGAGAGCCGGATATGGGGCGTGATCCCACGACCCTGGGATCATGACCCGAGCCGAAGGCAGCAGCTTTAACCCACTGAGCCACCCAGGCGCCCCATGTGCTAAGTTTTGAAATGAGTAAGTGTGACACCTCCAACTCTTCCTCTTTTTTAAGATTGTTTAGGGATCCCTTGAGGTTCCATATGAATTTTAGGATATATAATTCTATTTCTGCAAAAAAAAAATGGCATTTTGATAAAGATTCCACTGAGTCTGTAGATTGCTCTGGATAATATTAACATTTTAATAATAGAAGTTTTCCAGTCCATGAACATGGAATGTCTTTCCATTTATTTACAACTTCCTTAACTTCTTTCAGCAATGTTTTTTTTTCTTTTTCTTCCCATAGAATGGAACAATCATATATAAGATTGCTTTATTCCTGCATCTTCTCAATTGTTTCTTCCTGATATTTGCCCTTTTCCTTTCCTACTTGGTGAGATTTGGCTTTATGTTCAAGGATCTATTTACGCTCTTTTGCAGCCTAATGATAACCGCCTTGCTAGGGTGAATGCCCACATGGACAGTTGTGCCGTTTGCCTTCTCTCACTATACTCCTTCGGTGTAGATGACATATTCCTTCCTGTAAACCTGGACAACTTTGCCAACTTGCTGACTTTTGTAGTGTCCTCATACAACCTTTCAGATGGGCATGGATCAAACATCATATTTCTGTCTCAGCTCTTTGGGAAAGGGGAAGACATAATTTTCCTGAGAATATGGGAAGGTGCATTGAAAGGTCTTTCATGGTCCTCGTTCCAGTCTTTTGAACTTCATTTTGGCTGCTGACACTTCAGTAATGGCCACAAAAGCCTCAGCAATGTCTTTTAGTTTTCAGTGCATACAGCATTCACATCCTTGGTTGGGTTAATTCCTAAGAATTTTATTCTTTTTGATGCTATTGTGAATAGAATTGTTTTCTTTTTTGTTCTGTTAGTGTATATAAACACAACTGATTTTTAAATTGAAATATAGTTGACATACAATATTGTATTCATTTCAACTGTGCAACATAGTGACCCAACATTTATATACATTAGTAAATGACCAGCAGGATAAGTCCTGTTATCTGTCACCATATGTAGTTGTTATAATATTATTGACTATATTCTCTATGCTGCAGTTTACCTCCCTGTGACTTACTTATTTTATAACTAGAAGTTTGTACCTCTTAATGCTCTTCCATCTATTTCACCCATCCCCTCACCCCCACTCTTCTGGCAACCACCAGTTTGTGGTCCGTATTTATGAATCTGTTTCTGTTTTCCTCATTCATTTGTTTTGTTTTTTAGACTCCACATACAAATGAAAGCTTACAGTATTTGTCTTTCTCTGCCTAAATTATTTCACTTAGTGTAAGACCCTCTAGGTCCATCCGTGTCGCCACAAACGGCAAGATTTCATTCTTTTTTATAGCTTAGTAATATTCCATTTTATGTATATACCACATTTTCTTTATCCATTCATCAGTCGATGGACTTAGGTTTCTTTCATATCTTGGCTATTGTAAATAATGCTGCAATAAACATAGGGGTGTATATATCTTTTTGAATTAGTGTTTTCATTTTCTTCAGGTGAGTGGAATTGTCATATTGTATGGTATTTCTCTTTTTAATTTTCTGGGGAGCCTCCATACTATTTTCCATAGTGGCTGCACCGATTCACATTTCTACCAACAGTGTGTACCACATTTCTTTACATCCTTGCCAATGCCTGTTATTTCTTATATTTTTGATACTAGCTATTCTGACAGGT